>OW121803.1:8184936-8464936 GCA_933228885.1 Leistus spinibarbis | reverse complement strand
CGGTTCACTACCGGCTTTTCGTACCGGTAATAACCATTACACGGGAAAGCCATTTCTATTACCTGTCCAGTCACCGGGCAACCACGGATACACCAACCGCGTCTAGGATCACCCATGACAACTGGCGTAATATCTTTTTCCCTGACCAAATTGGACCCGACACAGGGCCGTACCGTACAAAATTCATTAACTAATTAATTAATAAATATGTTTGCAACAATAAACGTAGAAACACAAAACTTTAACGATTAACTTGATCCATTACAATAAGGGGTATTGAAAAAAAAGTGTTGGTATAAATTAGTGGTTGGAATTTATAGTGCAATAGTGCAGAATATAGGGCATCGATTCCTGAGGACTATTCGAAGTGAATTAAAGCCCTTTTGTCCCAATTAAAAAAACCCTAGCGTTTTATCTATCAAGAGTGTAAGTCGGTTGGTTCTAACAGTGAGTACGATGCTTCAAGCAGTTCAGCTGCTGTTGAAGAGGGTT
The DNA here is from genome assembly GCA_933228885.1 of Leistus spinibarbis. Taxonomy (NCBI): domain Eukaryota; kingdom Metazoa; phylum Arthropoda; class Insecta; order Coleoptera; family Carabidae; genus Leistus; species Leistus spinibarbis. The sequence goes on along the minus strand of OW121803.1, from coordinate 8,464,444 downwards.
CAGATTAAGAGGCGAGCGAATGAAGGGCCGTAAGGGAAACACGATTATGAATCTGATCGATTCTCAAGTTGTTTCGCATTAAATTGGGGGCCTAAAAGTTACATCTTCACGTTAGTTAAATAAGAATTCTGTTCTGATGGAACAATCTGATTACGTTCAGAGGTAAGTAATTGTGGTTTAACCCTTTCAGTGCCGGGTTTATCTGGTTGACAGGCAAAAAATGTTTGACATTTGTCAATGTAGCCACCTGTAGCGCGGTGCAGCGGTGGTGTTGTTGTCGTCACACCAAGAAAAACAATGAAATTATAATTAATTAACGTTGCGTTTAATTAATTAATTATTTTATTACTCGAGCAGGAACACAATGTGCCCATGACATATACAGCATACAACACTCGTCAACCTTATTATAACATTCGTGTATATTTAATCATATAAATTTTAAATCCATGTATCTATCTAATGCATTTATTGTTAGCAAAAAAATATCAAATAATTGTTTAATCTTGTTTCACAATTGTAACCATGGATACAAAATATAAATAAAGCGTGTGATTATGAAGGAATTTTGTTTTTAATTTAATTAAACTAGTTTTAATGTATTTTATGGTCCTTTTTTTTTTAAATTAATTTAGAATAATTGTTTGAGGCAAATTTATAATGCAAAGTATTGGAATAAATAAATAAAAGTTAGTTTGAAATAAATTGTAGTATTTAAAATCAAGTAAGCTAAATTCGCGTGAATCGGCAAATAAATTGGCAATAAAAATTAACCCAGTGGCATATAAATGTTGGGATTGGAAAAATAAAATACAAAAATGTTTGGGATTTACAGAAAAATTCAGCGCGTAGAATCCATTTAAAACATAAATCTTCAGGCTGAAACTCTGTAATGCCCTTTTGGACGCGAGTATATCTATATTTATTCAGATAGACTCTGTGTCTCGTTTATATATATGTTACACACAAACATACATACATATATATATATATATATATATATATATATATATATATATATATATATATATATATATATATATATTTAGAGATACAGGTTAGTTTAGTTTAATATCATGGATCTGTGCGTCGCGTAAATCGCTGTGTTAACATTTTAAAGACCACTGTTTTCCTGTCCACTAAATCATGTTGACATGTCGCATGGAATAAATCTACAATTACCACTACACCAGTGGCTACAAACATTTCATATTGAGTCAAAACATTCATCATTAAATTATTACACTTTCGCAAAATAAATAATATTAAATATATGCCCGTATCATAAACCACTGTACACCAATATCATAATAAATACCCAGACGTATCTTGCATTGTATCCGGAACGCAAACAAACCAATAAAATTGCCAAATAATGGTTTAGTTTTGGTACAAATTTGGCACTGCAAACAATTCTGTAATTGTTAACCATGGATACATAAAAAAATAAAGCGTGCTTACATCTCAGTATATTTTTAATCGATATTAGTTGATGGTACTGAGAAGCACGCCGATGGCTACAATACTGAAGTTAATTGGTTATATATGGCGCAGGTATGTATTATATTATTATAGACAAGCAAATTTGTTTATAATACAAACCGAAACACAATAATACGTAATTAAATCAAATTGAAATGGAAATATATGAATTTTATTATGTTAATTGATGAAAATTGCCACTAAATAAACATATGGCGTCTATTTAAAATTTTCTCTGTTAATAACTACTACTGTACTGTAGATAATTGGTTATATATGGCGCGGGTGTGTATTATATTATTATAGACAATCAATATTGGTTACAAAACATTCCGAAACACAATAATACGTAATTAAATCAAACTGAAATGGAAATATATTATGTTGATTGATGAAAATTGTCAGCAAACAATCAAATATGGCGATTATTTAAAGATTTTCTCTGTTACTAATAGAGCAATTAATCCCAATTTTGTTGGGACACAATAGTGATATATTTAATGTTGTATAAATTAAATATTGGTTATTGTTTTAAACAATAGACATTATTTTCATATTGTTTATGCAAATGTGAACATTGATTACATAATTACCGTTTAATTATACAAATAATTGACATGTTTAATGCGTAATTTTATAATTAATTTCAACAAATATCAATTGTACACTTTTGAGAAAATAAAGAAAAACTTTGGCCACATGTGGAAGGGTTCAGGCGCAACTTTTATATTTAATTCAATTTTCCTAGAATCTCTATTTGCGAATAAAGTTTCGAAACATCCCATTTTAATGCCATTTCTAGCATGCAGGGCCGGACTACTCTCCATTTCAAATTGCAACCACCAAATTATTAGGAAAAAATGAATAAATTTCGTATATATTTTATGGCGTAAATTAGAGCAATAAAATTTAATTTAATAGGAAGCAATCGTTACCCGGTTCACCCCCTAATACAGGTAATAAAGATATTAAATATATAATGACGGTCGTATAAAATAATAATAAAAGTGTGTGGTTTAGTGTGAAATTTCCTTAAAAGTCAATTACGGCGAGTTTTCTAATTAAAAAACTTTCGGTGTAACACTACAAAAACTATATATAAATATATAGTTGGGACTTTTCTCATGTATAATAGAGGTGTGTTCTTCTTCTTCTTCTTTACGTTCTTCTTCTTATTCGTAGTTTATTGCGCGGTGAAATACAAAAAAGAAGGAAGAAGAACTTAAATAAGATCTAATTTCTCGTCAAGCTGTCCGTCCGTTCCGTCCATTGCGCTTAACGTCACTCGTGACGATAATTTGCTGCATGTTATCGACACCATATCGATTATTATTCGATACAATATTTATATATAATACTACGTTTTGTATCCAGTAAACAAAACATATCTTGTTTGTTTCACAATATTATTTATAATTAATATTGATTACAGTTATTTATGTTTAAGTTAATTATGTGCCCATATCGTATACAACCCATTCTTTATTGATATAATAATATTGTTTTACTATGAATATGGATAAGAATTAAATACGTTTACAGGACAATTTGTAGTTTAAATTAAAAATTGGTAAATATTTTGTTTAATCCCAAAACAGGTTATTAATTCACAAAATATTTTTATTCCCTAATCACGAAACACGAACCTGTTAGCAATCAACTATTTACTCATCAATTAACCCCCTGTTCAACCCTAATAAGACCCTTCGAATATTCTACGCACCTGTGAAGGTATACTTGAGTTTGATGTTTGTAATATTTGCTCTGAAATTATCCCAAATATTTTCGTTTGAACCTTCGCTACTACCGCAAATATCAATAATACAATCTTAGCTTAGGTTAGGTTAAGTAAATAACACATTTATATACCAAATGATAATTTGTTTTAACCAGTGGTAAAGTATAAGATGAATTATAAAATAAACCTCTGAGCAACAATATACTATGTCCATAAAAAAAAAAAATAATAGTTTTTACATATGTTTTATGAATCCCGGGTTCAGAAAACCCTTTTCCAAGTATATTTTATGCTATTAATATAAAAAATGTGTTATAAAAAAAATAACGTATTCAGAACAGACACACACACACACACACACATACACGTATGGGCAATGAGTGTAGATTTTTTCTGTTGGCTGATTCACAATGAAATGCATCAATTCTCATGCAACAAACTGGAAAAGATCTATCTATTTCGCTTCTATACATGTGTGTGTCGTGTGTCTGTGTGTGGGTGTACAAGTGAGTGAGAAAGAAACACATCACCACTCACTCCGTCCACCGCCTCCATGTCCTCGTTCAATACTTATTACTCTACACTGTGTGTGCTTTATATATATATATATATATATATATATATATATATATATATATATATATTTATATATATATATATATATATATATATATATATATTTAGACCGGCAAAAGGAATAGCAATAGGGTCTATCTAGGTTCTAGGCGCTACACCGCTGTGCTTGAACCGGTAATAATGAACCGGAAACGGAAACGGGACGGACCGATGCAGTACTGCTGCCACCAGACGCCACAAAAGGGAACTTCATTTAAATATATGCCATATATATATATATATATATATATATATATATATATATATATATATATATATATATATATATATATATTTAGCAGTTTTCCAGGTATTACATGGAAAATACAGGTATTCGAAGACATATTCCAGGTATTACAGAGTATTTTAAGAGATATTAAAAGTATTCTAAGGGATATTCTAGGTGAAACAGGGGAAATACATGTATTCTAAGGGATATTCTAGGTATTACAGAGGATATGCAGGTATTATAAAAGATATTCCAGAGATAACAAGGGAAATAAAGGTATTCTAAGGGATATTCTAAGTAAAACGGGGGAAATACAGGTATTCTAAGGGATATTCTAGGTATTACAGGTATTTTAAGAGATATTCCAGTGATAACAAGGGAAATACAGGTATTCTAAGCGATATTCTAAGTATAACAAGGGAAATACAGGTATTGTAGATAACATTTAAGGTATTCTTGGGGAAATACGAATATTCTAGAAGACATACAAGATATTAGGGGGGAAATATAGGTACTCTAAGGGATTCAAGAGTAAATACAAGGTGTTTTAGTAAAAATGTAAGATAATACAAATGGTTTGATTGGGCAAATACGAGTATTCGAGGAGAAAACGTTTGTTAGTTTATGTCGGGCTGGAAGCACTATGTGTGTGTGTGTATTTAGCTGAGTAATAATCGCATTAGTGTAACGATCAGTTTTGCTGATAATTCAAGACGTTCGCTAAACTCGCAATTAATTGCATTATGCGTTTGCCATATTTTAGTCACTGTATATGTATACTGCGTAACTCTGTCATCGATTCCACTAAACTAATTATTTATACATACCCAATATATTTGATCGAATTATTATCGTTACGGAATTATAACACTAATTTTTAATCAGTTACACAAACGCTTATAAATCCGAAATTATTTGCAAACTACAGGAAACCTTTTGTTAACTTGCAAATATATTTGCAATTTAAATAAATAAATTTGTAAAATATGTCAGGGTAAAAAAAATGCTACTTTTAGGGAAGTTTGAATTGTACTGTATGTATGTATGTTTGTGTGTGTTTTGTTGACAAATTGTATCGGAGGAGGGTAGTGGTGGGGCGGGGGGAGGATAAGGTTGTGTTGTTCTTGGAAGTTTGTTCGGTTAAAAAGTAACGGCAAAGTGTAAACTTAGTGCACACTTTTGCACTTTCAGTGCAAGCAAACAAGCAAACTTATTTCATCTTTGTTTTTCTAGCTCTATGGGTTGGCATCCCTGACATTGTACACTTACTATTTACTTGCTACAGACACACACACACACATTTCATACATTTAATTTAAAACTTTTCTCTTAACAATTTATTTATATATATATATATATACATATATATATATATATATATATATATATATATATATATAAATGAATGAGTGAGTGAGTGAGATAGGGCGAGAATATCGGTAAGTTTTATGATTCGAAAAAAGGAATGTTTGGCACAAATGTGTCTGTTTTCGACGGTAATACACAGATTACAAAAGGGACTTATGAGCCATATTATCCAGCTGTCCTTTATTCACTCGCACATTAATCCATCTATCTATCGCACTCGCTCTGAGGTTTCTCCGCTCTGCCAACACAATGTTGTTCTCTATCGCTTCTGCACATGAACGAACTATGTGTTGTATGTCTGGCAAATTATTATACCTCTACTCTGCAAATAAATCCAATGAAACATGTGTCTGTGTGTGTGTGTACGCCAAATGCATATTCTAAAATATATATATTTAATAAATACATTTTTATATTGTTAATATAATTTAAACATTCATAGAATTACTTTTAAAATATAAATAATAATCCATAACCGAAGAAAAGTTCGTCTACTGCGAGAAATCGTGGCTAAATTATTACGTGATTGTATAGTAAATAAGTATTCTAATACAGAAATACAAATATTACAAGAGAAATGCATAAATTACCGGCAAAATACATAAGTATTACAAAGTACTGCAGGTGCATTACAAATATTACTGCGAAAATACAGATATTGCATGAGAAGTACACGTATTACAATGAAAATACATGTATTATAGACAATAATACATGTATTACAAGGATAATATATGTATTACTCAAGAAATACAAAGATAACTATAGAGGAATTACAACAGTATTACAGCAAGAATACAGATATTCTAAGGGAAATGCATGTATTACAATGCAAATACAAGATGGCACAATAGGGAAATACATGTGTTATAAGGAAAATACATGTATTACAGCAGAAATACATGCATTAAAAATACTACTAAAGAATTACAATAGTATTACAGCAAAAATACAGATAATATAAAGGAAATGCATGTATTACAATACAAATACAAGATGTTACAATAGGGATATAGGATATTAGCTTGTATTACATAGGGAATACAAGGTATTACTAAAGAAATACATGTATTACAGCAAAAATACAGATTTTCTAAGGGAAATGCATGTGTAATAATGAAAATACACAATGTAACAATAGGGAAATACATGTGTTACAAGGAGAATACATGTGTTATAGGTATTCGCATGTATTACAAGGGGAATACAAGGTATTCAGGGGAAATATATGAGTATTACAGGAAATCTAATCGATGCACTAAATATTTTTAAGAATGAATACAAATTAATCGGTGCAGTTGATTGTTTTTTGGAGTATTTAATGTTTTAAGATGATCTCATTAATAGAATCAGTTTCTGTTTTCTGTGGCGTATATTTCTTTGATTTAAAAGTGATTTGTTGGTTTTAATGCCGCGAAAAGAGATTAAAGAAAGCGCGCGTGCGGGGGGGCAAAGAGGGCAAAAGCGGAAAATTATATTTTTCCCCGGCGGTTTTTCTCACGGAACTATCTGGCAAATCTTAATTAAGATGATTAAGTATTTGTTAATTAAGGGACGCGTCCATGCTTGTAACTGGCTTTCCATTTTATAGGCTTTTCACTTTTTCCCGGCAAGAAATCAAAGAATTGATTAAATTATTTTTGCTTTAAGGCAGGCATTGGTGCTTGCACACTAATGTTTGTCGAACTACACTAAATTATCTTTAAATTAAATATAATGATGCATTGCTAGCACCATTGCCCCCAGCTTAGTAAAACCTTGTCCTAGTTATTATATATTAATAAAATCTTTCAACGCAATTTTTTTTTTAAATTAGGTATTTTTTATTTGATGCGACATAATTATAATATTATGTCAACACGTAAATGAACGTTATACTTTGACATGTTCATTAGGACGCTGCGTTTTTTAATGACCTTATTGAATTTAATTAAGTTTGTTTTTTTGTAATAATCAGTAATTAATTCTTGAAATATGACACAAACTTGAAAGCTACGCTCTTAACAATCATCAAAAGATGATTGACACACTTGACAAATGCTTATCCCACTTCTGATACTCCAGCGAAATAATTATCTCGACTAATAAGGCTGTTATTTCAGTTGCTATTCGCAAAATAGTAGCAAAAAATAAAGATATATAATGAAAATTAGCAAACACAAGCTACACTCTAAAAATTAAATGCAATTTTACTATTATTTCCACGGGAAATGATTAATTAGGTATGTATAATTACAATAATTTCTTTACAGTGTATCTACAGTGCAATCAACCTTAGATAAATGTTAATTACTCCAAGTTTTAACCCCCCCGTGCCCCCCACTTGCAAAACTATCAACATGTTTTACCTAACCTAATTTTAAGCTGTAATATATGTATGTATGTGTATCGACATTCCGATATTGGGTTGTTGTTCAGAAGTAATTACGTGCTTCGATCGTTCTAATGTGAACACTTTCACGCTTAAAGCACTCTGAAACGAAGAGCTTTAAGTTGCGAATTTGTTTAAACACATTTAACGGTTTTAGTTTCATTTTAAACTAATACTTTATTTAGAAATATATAATTTATTATTGTATAATACGAATTACTTTAATTACTTTTGACGCACATCGTCAGGATTTGATTAAATGAACGTATATATGTGTAGAACGCTTTGTTTTATTAAAATACAAGCTAGTATATGCCGGGTTCGAACTCGCATTGCTACAATGTCAGGCACTGTACCTCGTAGCCATCGGTAATTTATAAATAAAAAAATTGTCCTATAATTTAACGAGATATTTAATATATTAGATTTTATATCTTCAATCGTAAAATTCGGAATAAAATTAAATGTTTGCTTTTACAATAAATGCGTCTACTTTACGAGTTCATAGCGTTCCGGATAGAAAGTTAGATATATACACAGTTGAATCAGTGAACAATTGACTTTATTCTGTATATAATACGGGCACATATTGCCCACGGGTTAACCTAGTTTTTTAATAACTAATTTCTGTCAAAAATAATAAATATATTCATAGTTTATAGCGTTCCGGATAGAAAGCTAGATATATACATAGATGAATCAGTGAAGAATGGCCTGTATTATGTATATGATACGGGCACATTGTGTCCACGATTTAGCCTAGTTTTTAAATAACTGACTATTTTCTGACAAAATAATAATATATTATTCATAATTCATTGCGTTCCGGATAGAAAACTAGATATATGCACAGATGTATTAGGGAGCAGTGGACTGTATTATGTATATGATACGGGCATATAGTGCCCACGGTTTAACCTAGTTTTTAAATAACTGACTAATTTCTGACAAAAAAAGAATATATTATTCATAGTTCATTGCGTTCCGGATAGAGAACTAGATATATGTATAGATGAATCATTGAAGAATTGGCTGTATTCTGTATATGATACGGGCACATATTGCCCACGGATTAGCCTAGTTTATAAATTACTAATTTCTGACAAATAATAAATAAAATATTAGTTCATTACGTTCCGGATAGAAAACTAGATATATGCACATATGGATTAGTAAGTAGTGGACTGTATTCTGTATATGATACGGGCATATAGTGCCCACGGGTTAGCCTAGTTTTTAAATAACTAATTTCGGACCAAATAATAATATATTATTTTAAAATCATTAAAAAATAATTGGAATAAATTTGAATAATGTTAAAAGTGTCCCACGGTCAAATACGTTCTGAATACAACCCTGTACGCTTTGCTGCGCCTAAATAAACCAAACAATATTGATCAGTGGACTAATAATGTTTTTACATTTATATTTCATAATTATTTTTAAACCATTTTATTTATGGGTCAATAATTCTTTATTTGATTGCGTTTTTGTGCTAATAATTTTTTATTAAATTATAAATTTGTTTGTCATTAAATAATATCATAAAGTATCTTTAGATTTTTGTTTTACTCCAATTACTTTAGCATATTTTTGACTCTAGATTGTTACAGATACACAAGTGATCATTATATCTCCTTATACTCAAGTACAACACGCGTAGCAAAAATCAATCAATTAATTTTTAATACCAAATACACAGAGTCGTAATAAATTCGGCAACATTTGCCGGTATGCAATTAAAGCCCTTAGTCATTTTTATACCCTAGTGATATTAGTATGGCAATGTAATAGCGAAAACGCGCTAAGGGCCACATTTGGGCGTTGATTTGTGTCCCTAATTATGTGCGTCGTGTGCGAAGAAACGGCAAAAGGACGCTGCCGACATTCTTAACATTAAACACGCTGATAACTACGTAAGCAACAGAGAACAATGCCAGAGTGCGAGAGAGAGAACGAGAACAAGCACACGATATGTTCGTCGCTAACAAATGCAAATCACCGTATTTGAGTAATGTTCCGGTTCCGGAATAAAGCAAAGGATCGAATCCTGGTCAGAGTGTATACATATTAGTAGCCTGAATGCAATTGCAGAATAATGACGCTTGCAGAGATATAGCACGGCCCCCCACCACTTCGTATAGGGCAGGATGGGGCATGTTTAGTTGCCAACTTGGCACAATTTAGTAGTTCTAATCACAGTTACTTTAACGTAGTCGTTTCGGGTGCGGAAATGACAATTTAATACCAAACGATTTTTGGTGTTCACTGTTCACAGATTAGCTTTTTACTTTATTCGATCCAAATGCTACTAAACTAAGCTTAAAATACGGTTTAACGTGATATTAACTTTGTTGGTAATAAATATTCAAGAACGTGTTTAAAGGAAAGATGGAAAAATAATATATATGTATAGAGTGATGGAAAAATGTAATTAATTATTTGGTGGATTAATTACGCATTTTAATTTTCCCATTTCCCAGGTGGTAATTAGTATTTATTATTTTTTATATGTTTCGACAAATTAATATTGATTACTTTTCTTTGCACCATTGTTTTTTATTTGATATGCAAATCCCACAATTAAATATTAATTTAAAATTGTGTTAATAATTCTCACCTCAAATAATAATAATTCACAACACACTTTTATCACTCACTAAATCACTCTCAATACACGACCTATTTCACTGGCAGATACACTGTAAATGGCTATTTATACGTTCTGAAATACAGAATTAAAGAAAAATAATGTTCACATAATATCCTATTTAATAAACGGATATAGTTATAACACACACATATTTAAAACGCATCGTAATATATACACAAAAAAAAAAAAATAAAAAAAAAAACATAGTTCAAAATACTTTCTGTTATACAAAATACGTATAATAAAATAAAATTTAATAAAATGGGTTACGTAAATATGTATACAATTTAAAATTTGTTTGTCTTTCGATATATGTATGTATAAATATTCAATCAAATCAACTGAAGCGTCAATTTAATCAATTGATTCGAATACATATATATTTATATTGTGACATATAACAGACATATGTGTGTGTGTGTGTGTGTCTGTAAATAAAAGACATTAGATATGTGTATTCTAGTAGGAAACGAAAGCAGCATATTCCTTTTGGTAGAATTTCAAATATGTTTCGTGTCTGTTTGCGAAGAAGAATAAGAATAAGAACAAGAAGAAGAACACTCGTCAATATTCACTCATATATCACTTAGCGTACGAGCACTATTCTTGTTATTATTCTACGAATCGAAAAGAGTGCTGTGAGTGAGTGAATGTAGCCGCGGGTCAACATTCGATAAATAACTTTAAAGAATTTCGTGTCCAGTTCACTTTTCTACAAAACGGACACTCGAAAAATGGACAAATACAGACATTATTACGTTATTTTAACAGTGTATTCAACTGTATTAAAGAGTAGTAAATATATTGGTTAATACAATAAACTGTAATATTTATGAAGACTACTTGATTTTTGGTGTCAAAATGTAAACTATGGTGGAGGTGCTTTTAAAATTAATATATTTGGTATATATTTTTGAAAAGACGTCTGTAATACTTATTATTACCTCTGTCATACCTTGTATTTCCAGTGTAATACTTAATAATTCCATTGGAATACCTTAAAAAGAATAATTTTGTCTGTAATACTTAATATTACCTCTGTAATACCTTGTATTTCCACTGTAATACTTAATAATTCCATTAGGATACCTGTATATACCTTAAATAAACATGTATTTTGTCTGTAATACTTAATATTACCTCTGTAATACCAAAGTATACAAGTATTTTCACTGCAATACTTAATGGTTCCATTAGAATACCTGTATATACCTTAAAAAACAAATATGCCGTCTGTATTACTTAATATTACCTCTGTAATACTTAATGATTCCATTAGAATAACTGTATATATACCTTAACAACAATAATTTCGTCTGTAATACTTATTATAACCTCTGTAATACTTAATGATTCCATTAGAATATCTGTATATACCTTAAAAAACATGTATTTTGTCTGTAATACTAAATATTACCTCTGTAACACCAAAGTATACAAGTATTACCTCTGTAATACTTCATGATTTCATTAGAATACCTGAATATACCTTAAAAAACAATAATTTCTGTCTGTAATACTTATTATAACCTTTGTAATACCAAAGTATACAAGTATTTCCACTGTAATACTTAATGATTCCATTAGAATACCTGTATATACCTTAAAAAAATATGTATTTTGTCTGTAACACTATAATATTACCTCTGTAATACCTTTATTTTCACTGTAATACTTAATGATTCCATTAGAATACCTGTAAATACGTTAAGAAATAATAATTTCGTCTGTAATATCCTGTATTTCCTCTGTAATACTTAGTATTACCCTTGAATATTTAAACTATGAACTAAACCGCATTTTCTTGGTGGTGAGCCCATTTAATAAATAATGCATCAACCGTCACTACTGAATGGTTAAATAAATTTTGAATATTAAACACAACGAGCAACTTTTTCAGAAAGTGTCTGTGGCACGAAGCACAAAATTGAATTGGACGCAAAATTAGGCCAATTTTAAATGTCTACACAATGTTCAACATATTTGGTTACCAAATATATACGCGGTTGCCCCCCCCCTTAATGCGCGCCTGTACTTTCGCAACAAAGTTTAAACAGACAACGAACACACACCGGTTACGAAAACAACGAACAAGACACACACAGGTAAGACCGTTAGCGAATCAGCTGTTAAATTAATTTACACACATTTAAGATATGCTTTTGTAGTTTATAATTTAATTTTTTAATAAACATCAAAATGGCGACAGTTTGTTGCATATCGAATTGTGTAAATTTTAATAAAGATGTAATAGAATCCGGCATTGAAACTGTTTGAGTACTGTTGTATTTTTCTATATAAATTACGATCAAAGAAGGTTCTTCCATGCCCCCCCCGTCCCCCCTTCTGACAATTTCCCCCGTGTGTGCCGAAAGACAGAGACAAGCATATATATATATATATATATATATATATATATATAGGGCGGAGGCAGAAGCCCCATGGCGTTTAAGTTCTATATCCTCTTCGATACATTTGTAAACGTCATCTTAATATTATTGATCACCGGTGGCTTAGAGTAGAAGCACTTCCCATGGGTGCCGCAACATACAAATTGCATACCGAACTATACGTGTGTTCGCGTGAAACAATACCATGTGCGGCACAATAGTATTTTTTTTTAAATTTAATTTATTTTGACTTTTTATAAAAATATTTCTAGAGGCTCTAATAAATGTTTGATTAATTCAAAAATTTGAATGAATATTGTCAAAAGCTTAGGGAATCGAATGCCGCGAAGTACAGGGCCGTATCATTTCCTATTTCAGAGTTATTGCCCGTTAAATTTAATACAATGTAAAAAAAAATTAAAATGTTACCAATTAATTTGTTGATTTACTTAAACATTTTTTAGAGTTTATATAAATGTGTTGGGTACATCAAAATTTGAGTGAATATAGTAAAAAGTTTGGGGAATCGAATGCCGCTCAGTACAGGGCCGTATCCTTTCCTATTTTAGAGTTATTGTCCTTTAATTTTGGTGAAAATTAAAAAAAAAAAGGAATTTTTAAAATGTTACCAATTAATTTGGTGATTTACTTAAACATTTTTCAAAGTCCCAATAAATGTGATGGCTACTATAAAATTTGTGTGCATATAGTAAAAAGATTTGGGAATCGAATGCTGCTAAGTACAGGACCGTATCTATTCCTGTTTTAGAATTATTGCCCTTTAAATTTGATTAAGAAACATTTTTAAATTGTTACTAATTAATTTGACTTTTTACAAATATATTTCTAGATGCTTTAATAAATGTTTGATCAACTCAAAAATGTGGGGACATATAGTCAATAGCTGGGAGAATCGAATGCCGTAAAGTACAGAGCCGTACTTATTTTCGTTTCAAAACTATAGGCATCTAAACATCAATCAATATTGTAAATTAAAAATACAAAATATATATTAGTGTTAGAATTAGACTGCAAACGAATGTGTTACAACTGGTTTGTGTCCACTGTTTTATGGTGGCAACACCTTGCGAATGTAATTATTTTGTTTGGAATCGATGTGGGTGGGCGTACGTACGGTCGGGACAAGAAATGCGATCAAATTACCAAATTATGAGCAAATTAATAACTTGACTGGTGGTAGCAGACATATGAAATCGACGCTTGTACCAAGACAAAGCCGCCTACACATAGTTTATAGAGGTGGTCATGTGTCTAAATTGGTTAGAGGGCCAAATTTCATCGTGGAATCTCCCGGTGGGATTGCGCGTACGTGCCCATAACACGCCTGCCACCACCACCACACGTACGTACACGATGAAAGTAGCATCATCCGGGCGTCCATGGCTGACGCGCTTCGCCAGCTGAAACTTTGTGTCGTCTTTGAAGGTTATGGCCCATTTGCGTTGCGATGCGTTGTATAGTATTTGATTCCGGGCGAAAGTTTGCCGGGAATAAAAAAGGTGATACCGCTCCGTCGAGATCGTGATGGAACACCTATTCAACGAACGAACGAACGAACGAACTACAGAACGTAAAAAACGAAAAAAAAAAAAAGAAACTGACTCCTCGGTGTTTTCCTACTCCGATAAGTGGCACATATCAATTTCCATCTTTATTCTGCATTGTGTTTAGTTATTTTCGATACTAGACATGCATATATCGTTACATTTTAAACTACATCACTTGAATTTGCACAAGTTTACAACGATGTAACTCCAGACCGGAAATAGCTATAGTTTTATACTTAGCGCCATTCGAATCCTCAATTCTTCGACTTTATTTATTACTATATTTTAGAGTTTGTCAACATTTTATTGTGGTCATGAAAAATATATTTGTAAAAATTCGTCAAATACATATTTGTTCATAAAATATAAATTTTCAAATGGTAATAACTTCAGACCGGAAATAGCTACACCTTTGAACTTAGTGCCATTCGATTCCTTAGTTCTTCGACTATATATAACTATATTATGGACTGTATCAATGTTTTTTTGTGCAAGTGGAAACATATTTTTGAAAATATTCGTAAAATAAATATTTAATTATAAAACATACATTTTTAAATGGATTCAACTCTAGACCGGAAGTAGCTACAGTTTTGTACTTAGCGCCATTCGAATCCTCAATTCATTGATTTTATATAAATATATTTTGGATTTTATCAATTTTTTTTGTGGATGTGGAAATATATTATTGTAAATATTCGTCAAATTAATATTCAATTATAAAACATACATTTTTAAATGGATACAACTCCAGACCGGAAGTAGCTACAGCTTTGTATTTAGCGCCTTTTGAATCTTTAGTTCTTCGTCTATATATATATAATTATTTTTTTGGCTTTATCAAATTTGCTTTGTGGAAGTGAAAAATATTTATGTACAAATTCGTAAAATAAATATTTTTTACTATAGGTACATAAATTTTCAAAAGGACATAACTCTAGACCGGAAATAGCTACGGCTTTGTGCTTAGCGCCATTCAAATCCTTAACCCTTCGACTATATATGACTACATTATGAACTTTGTCAACTTTTTATTGTGGATTTGAAAAATATTTTTGTAAAATATCGTGAAATAAATTTTATTTTTATTAAACAGAAAACTTTAAATAGACATAACTCCAAATTGGAATAAGATACGATGTTCTACTTAACGCCATTGAATTCCTTAAGCTTTCTACTATACGCCCCTAAATTTTGGAATATGGCAAAAATTTGTTGGGCCCCCTAGAATTTTTTTAATTAATCTACAAAAAAAAATTCGAATTGTGTAAAGTTTAAAATTTAATAACTCCAAAACGGGGTATGATACGGCCCTGTACTTAGCGCCAATCGATTCCGGATGCTTTTAAATGTATGTTCACATGTTTTTGAGTTTGTAAAATATTTAGTTGAAGCTGTGGAAATATATTTGTAAAAAGTCGAAATGTATTTATAATTTAGGATGTTGGTGCAGTTTTGATTCGTTTAATAATTAATCTGAATGTATGTTTAAGCCAGCGGATTTATCTTAATCAAGTAATTAGTTTTAGTTTGCGTGCTGCGCTGGTTTAATTAGCGCGCGCGAGTCTAACTTATCATTAGCTAAGAAGCAGAGTGCAGTTGTGGTTATAGCCGAGTTTATACGCCTAGCCTAGCTTGGCATCGAAGCCGAGACACTTAAGACCCTTGCATATACACTAAATGCATAATTACATGAAACATCGTATTGCGGCAAATCGCTAAAGAAATAATAATTAGGTGCCCATATCATATACACCAGTCCACTTCTCACTAATCCATCTGTGTAATAATTCTTTTGTTTGTGCCCCAGGGGCATAGATGTGTGTACGTATGTGTGTGTGTGTGTCTCTGGAGTCGAGTAATTTGAAAAAGATCAGTAAAATATTTGAACGTTATTTTTGGTTTGATGTCTAAGATAGTGAGTGTGTTTCGTCGGGGGATTGCAAGATGTTTTTCTTTGGCGAGGATAAGAGGGGTGGTGAGGAGTGAGGGGGCAGTGTACGTTTATACTCCCCAGGAATTTTCACGCAACAGAGGAAAAATTCCCATTTTCCTTTTGGGTCGTTTTTACCTTTATATAAAATGTTACTAAAGAAAATTGCTATTTCATGGACAGACCAAATATTACGCGAAATATTTATTAATTTCAATTCTAAATATAATATGCATAACCACAAAAATGTATATATCTACGTCAAAAAATTCCATTTACGTAATTAATTTTACACTAAAAATGTTTGAGCCCTTTTAAAACACCCTATTATATTATTATTAATATAATTTAGTCATCGATTAACATAATAATTTCTTAGGCCCCTAATATATTTATTATACACTTCAAAATTTAAGTGCATATACCTAAAAAGCTAAGGAAACGTTTGGTGCCAAGTACAGGGCCGTATCTATTACCGTTTCTGAGTTACAACGTTTTAAATTTCACGCAATATTAATTAACCAATTATTTAAAAAAAAAATCTAAGGGCCTTAATAAAATATTCACACACTTCAAAATTTCAGAACATATAGTTAAAAAACTGGGGAATCAATTGACGCCAAGTACAGAACCGTATTTATTATAGTTTTTAAGATACAATTTCTTAAACTTCACTCAATAATACAAATACCAATTATTTTATTATGAATTTTTAGTCTATTTACTAAAACAGTTTTTAGGGCCCTAATAATTTTTTTACACTCTTCAAACTTTAAAAACATATGGTTAAAAGACTGGGGAATCGATTGGCACCAAGTACAGAACCGTATCTGTTATAGTTTTTAAGTTACAGTTTTTTAAACTTCACTCAATAATACAAATACCAATTATTTTATTATGAATTTGTAGTCGATTTACTTAAAAACATTTTAGGGCCCTAATAATTTTTTTACACTCTCCAAACTTTAAAGGCATATGGTTAAAAGACTGGGGAATCGATTGGCGCTAAGTACAGGACCGTATCTATTATAGTTGTTAAGATACAGTTTTTTAAACTTCACTCAATATTACAAATACCAATTATTTTATTATGAATTTATAGTCAATTTACTTAAAAACATTTTAGGGCCCTAATAATTTTTTTACACTCTTCAAACTTTAATGGCATATGGTTAAAAGACTGGGGATTCGATTGGCGCTAAGTACAGGACCGTATCTATTTTCATTTTTAAGTTAGGACGTCTTAAACTTTAAATAATTTAATTGGTCTATGTTTAAAGTATTAAATATATTTAAATATACACGTTTCATAAACAAAACTTTAAACATATTTGCGAGGCAGAGAAAAGCAGTAAAATATTTATTTGAATCAAGTGTAATATTTATTGTGTGGGCCGCTGATTTGATTTCAAAGAGCACAAATTTTCAATCGACAATTTATGCGTTTAATGGCACATATTATATATATGCATGCAGTGAATGAATCGACGTACGTAACATTTGTCAAAAGATATTTAAATCTTACGTACATTTAGAATCATTAGTTCTATACGTGTTTTATTTTTAAAAGTTGTATTTAAATTTTGACGATCGCATCGTTTTTAAATCTAATAAATGTTTTAAAATGCAGAAAAGTTTATAAATCATGTAAAATTGATGCATCAGCGTGTGTGGGTCAGAAAAAAGGCAATTTTATCGCAGAGAGAAAATTGGAAAAACCAGTTGGGGAAAAATGGAAAATATCGATGTTGTTGTTGATAAGGCCATTTCATTAAAGTTACACGACCGGAACCCTGCCTGCCCCTGCCCCCCCTATACCGGAAACCAGTAACATTAACCCGGTTACTCATCATTGCAACCACAAAACATAATCCAAACCAAAAACAAAACAAAAAACAGACACACACACACATGTCATTAATTCGTTTGTGGATATCGCGAAATACGATCGTTATTAACTCAAATCACGTAATATACTCTTGTTAATACGCATCGGCAGTGCTGCCACAACGCAGGAAATTAAAAAAAAAAAAAAAATACGGGGTAAAAAGACACAATGTTGAAATGACATTTTTATTGATGATAATGAACACGGCGGAATTTCAAGAGTAAACTTGTGGACAATTCAGGAATTTTAATATTTTTTAAACATACGCAGGACCGTACTAGGCCCCATATAATAATTTTTTTTTTTTTTTTAGCACTAATTAAGTCCCCTTTTAGTCAATTATTAGTTTCAAATTCGTATCAAAGTGGAATCAAAACGAATAATCAAATGATTTTTGTAATGTGTAGATATGTACACATGTACGAGGGGAGTAGTGGTTATGGGTGGGTCGGTTGGGTGGTTGGCCATTAGTCGTCGGACTTGTCTGCTCGGTTTCACAGTTCGTTTGACATTAGAGCCAGGATATAAATTATTCGCATCTCGTCGCGATGCCAGACCAACAGCAACAGCAACAGCAACCAGCTCACTTTGATATACGAAATACACGACAGCAGACCAGTTCAGACATGTTCTTTTGCCCCCTTTTTAGTCTGCTTCGCAGCATACACTGGTGGTGCCATCCTTGTTGTTTGCTATTACCGTAATATGTCGAAAGTCAAACGAAAATTGTTATTTGCACTTTGCGCAAACTACACATTGCGATGTGTATCCACAGTTTTTAAACTGGCCATCGGGTCCATGGCAGCGGCAATTACACCTTGGATAGTATTAATGTTGGAACTGATTTTATTATTTTATGTATCTATTTCTATAAATATATATAAATAATATTACTTTAATTTGTTATAAATCGCAACAATTGATGTGAAACCTGGAGTGGCCCTTACTCAACTATAACTTATTTTTCATTATATATTTGTATGACACAATATTTATATGTGTGACAACTTGGCGATTTTTAAACGCCATTTTGTGATAAATGGTACAATTTTCGTAAAAACTTTTAAATTAAATGTTGTTTGAAATTTTAATATATTTAACTTTTATAAGAATAATTTTTAACCTAACTGATGCCGTTTTCGAGATATTTTAATTATAGTGAAAGTAAACCGTTACTAGGAAAACTTGACGGTTTTCAAAAGCTATTTTTTTGGTAAATGGTACAATTTACGAAAAAAATTTTTAAATAAAAGTTGCTTTGAATTTTAATACCTTTAACTTTTATAAGGGTTACTTTAACTCTAATTCGTTCTATTTTTGAGATATTTTAATTATAGTGAAAGTAAATCGTTACTATAAAACTAGGAAAACTTGTCTATTTTCAATAGCGATTTTTTGGTAAATGGTACAATTTACGAAAATACTTTTCAAATAAAACTTGAATGAAATTTTAATACCTTTAACATTTATAAAGGGCATTTTATCTGTAATTCGTATCATTTTTAAGATATTTTAAAAATAGTGAAAGTAAACCGTTACTATAAAACTAGAAAAACTTGTCTATTTTCAATAGCATTTTTTTGGTAAATGGTACAATTTTCAAAAAAACTTTTCAAATAAAACTTGCTTGAAATTTCAATATCTTTAACTTTTATAAGGGGCAATTTCTCTCTAACTCGTATCGTTTTTGAGATATTCAAAAATTAATTAATTCTAGTAGACAAATTCAAAACATTATATTTATATATATTTATATGTTCAACTGTATAAACTGTAGAGCGTTCACACACACGGATAAATAGTCAAAATAGATTCAAGGACCCTCGTAACGAAAATTACGAGTCCGATTTTTATTTTTAGTGATCACAATCATTGATTACGTATAGAATAAGTAATAAAAATGATTAAATGAATATATATTTAATTAAATATTTGAGGTATCGTTTGGGCAACAATTCAATCAGTGTTGGGCAATGCATCATTTGTTTCAATTCAACTGTCTATAGGAATAAGCGAAAACGCAACAGGCTCTGCCAGAGTGTGCTGTTGCCGGATAACAAAAGCTTTCTTTCTATTTTCGTTTGTTACGACACGGATGACACATGAAAAATCGCTCGCGGACAAAAATCGGTCGCAAGGCTGCCAACGTAAGGGCCCAAAAGAAGAGAGAAAAAAAAAATTCAAACAACAACTGTGTGTGTGTATATTCACTGGACGTTTGGCACATTGACTAACAGCGCTCCTAGCGGTGATTATTCACACCGACAGAGAGACCACGTCACACAGACCGTTCATCAATGTCCAATTGTGCCCTCCCCATATTCTATTCACACTACGCCACTGTGCGTCCACCAACTTTTCTAGCTCCAACATTCATCTTGCTCAATTTTGTTTATTTAATCATTTGGATCAACAGATTATTAAAACCCCTAAATTTACGAATATACACCTTAATAGTTTATTTTTACTATTTTTTAATTAACTCAAAAATGGCACGAGTTAGAGAAAAATAGTTTTAATAAAAGTTGTAGATATTTAAATTTCCAACAACTTTTCTTCATAAAGTTTTTTAGAAAAATGTACCATTAATTAAATAATCGCCTCTAAAATTAATTATTTTATATGTAAATGATTACTATTTTTTAAAACAAAATAGAGCACATTATTAATTTATTTTAAATACGGGAAAGTCGAGTACAGGCCACGACGTGTAGATTAAGATATTTACAGCATGTGTGGACATAGAATAGTGTAGTATTGATACCTATTTTGTATTGTAATGAAAAACGAATATTGTGTATTATAGGTTTTTATTTTTATTTTTTTTTTTTTTTGTATTTTCGTTCGCTTCAGTTAGTACGGATGAGATAGAAAGGCGAAACCGGAGAATTTGTCTGTGTGTGTGTGTGTGTGTGTGTCTGTTATAGCGCTATCTTTGTCGGAAGACGTCTTTTTATTTTGTGGTCCTTCAGTGGTTCTCGGTTTGCTGCTGATGCCGAAGAGAAGGGATTGTCAAAATGTGCCCTTTTGTACTCCGAAATACAACAAGAAATATGAATTTGCATATTTTAAGTTTCTTTTTTAATAATAATAATAATAATAATTTTTAAAAGTAAAATATATACTATTTTTGTAATGTTTTAATTGTGTTTCTTTTTTGTTTTATTTTGTGTTCCTAACAGAATAATTTAAAAATGTAGATAGTTGGCTTTAGGGCTTAATTATTACGCGGTTCATTTACCACTGTTTCGATACAGCGCTTATTGTACCATTGTACACTGTAAAAAATAGGCGAAAACTTCATTTTAGTATCAAATATCTTGTGAATTTAAATAAATATAACAGATTTTTAGTAAAATTAACACGATTAGTTTAATTTATTTATTCTATTTAGTGACTATTTTTACACCAATTACGATATATAGTTCATTGTACACTGTAAAAATAATGCGAAATGTTAATTTTAATGTCCAATCTAGTTAATTTATTTAGATTTTTTTGAAAAAATTACTAAAATTCACACGGAAAATGACGAATTTATTTAATTTAGTAACTATTACGATATAGAGTGTATTGTACACTGTAAAAATAATGGGAAATTTTAATGTCAAATCTAGTTAATTTATTTAATTTAGTAACTATTACGATATAGAGGGTATTGTACACTGTAAAAATAATGGGATATTTTAATGTCAGAACTGGTGTATTTTTAGTTTTTTATTTAAATGAGTCAATTTAACACGAATAATAAAAGTAATTAATTTATTACATTTAGTGACTATTTTTACACCAATTACGCAATAGAGCACCTTGTACACTGTAAAAATAGTGGACAATTTTAATTTTAATGTCAAATCTAGTGAAGTAAAATTATTATTTGAATAAATTAGTAAAATTACAACGGAAAATGCCGAATTTATTTCGTTTAGCGACTATAATTACGATATAGAGTGCATTGTACACTGTAAAAATAGTGGGCAATTTTAATTTTAATGTCAAATCTAGTGTACTTATAATTCATTTTTTTTTAAAATTAGTAAAATTAACACGGATAATAATGTAATTGAAAATGACGAATTCATTTCATTTTGCGACTATGTTTACATTAATTACGATATAAAGCGCATTGTACACTGTAAAAATACTGGGCAATTTTAATGTAAATGTAAAATATGTCGATAATTTATATAAATATACAAATTTACGTAACATTAACTAATAATGAAAATGATGTATGCGTAATTAATTAATTTAATTTTACGACTACGTTTGTACACTATAAAAATAGTACAAAAAATTATATTAATGTAAAATCTAATTAATTTATAAAATTATTTAATAAAAAATTGTAAAATTAGTGATTACGAATGATTATTACTGTAGTAGTTAATTAAATCTGTGTTCTGTGTTATTATATTACAAGTTACAACGAAATGTTTAAGTTTATAGCGAATAGTTTTGGTACCGCTGCACCAATGCAAGATTGTTTACGTGAACATATGCCCAGTGGGTTATCAAATTAGGTGAACGTACCGTGAACACCCATAACCGGAACATCTGGTGTGCCAGTACAGTTAAAGTTTATTCCGTGCAAATTGCACGCCATTCCCCAACCATTTGAGCATTATTTTAATAAATATATATGAAAAAGAGCAATAATAAATATTACGTGTTGTATTTAAATACAGCAATATTTACTACAACAATATTATCTAGGGGAATCCCATGCTACAGCGATAGTAATCATCAGAAATGCCAAAAGCAGGTTTGCCAACGTAACCGCACGTCACTAACGCGCATAGACGAATTAAAAATTCATCTCGCATAACGTAGAGCGTAGATCGACAAACTGTCATAATATGATTTCAGTTGACGACGCACTGAAGAAAAGCCAGGTGTCGCACAGGGGCGCACGTGAACCGAGGGGGCACGCACACACTGAAAGCTCAGCGAAAGTTATTTCAGGGGGGCGGCAGGCCTGGACTCAGGCAACATTTTCCAAATATTATCAAAATTTACGAATTTTTTCCCATCGAACCATCAATGATAAAAAATTGATATTTACAGGACCAAAATAGTTGTCTTTTGGTTATTTTGTCCTAAAATTTCAAGTAGATTGGCCCAAAATTAGGGGCTACACTAAAGATAAAAAAAAAGGTACGAAAAAAATATTCAATTCAGGATTTTCTATTTATTATCAAACTTTAGGATTTTTTTCCCACCGAACTATTAATGATAGAAAATTGAAATTTACAGGACCGAATTGGTTATATTTTGGATAACTTGTCCTAAATTTTCAAGTAGATTGGCCCAAAATTAGGGGCTCCACTAAAGATATAAAAATGAATGAAAAAATTATTCAATTCAGGAGTGGACTATTTATTATTAAACTTTGCGATTTTTTTCCCATCGAACTATTAATGATAAAAAATTGAAATTTACAGGGCCGAACTGGTTGTATTTTGGTTATCTTGTCTTAAATTTTCAAGTAGATAGGCCCAAAAATGTGAGCTCCATTAAAGATATAAAAATAATAGAAAAAATTATTCAATTCAAGAGTGGATTATATTTTGTATATGATATGGGCACATGGTAGCCATGGGTTAAGCGGATATTTGGAATAAGCGCAATTTCAGTGTGATATTTAAATATAAAATATGATGATTTAGTTGACGATATTTGTTTGTATCTTATAAGATTCGTATTTGCTGCGAGCTTTAGCGAAATTTCAGCGGCGGTTTCTTTTGATCCGGTTTCACTGTAATATTGTAAGCAGACGAAGCTATTTCAGTTTCAGGATTCAGCTGCGTCTGGGAGCGAACAACACCACAAACGCACGCACCCATCTACACCACAATTCACTGACTACGAGCAAATATATATTGTTAAATGGGATTTTGGGATTTAGAAAAGAAATATAAATAAATAAATAAATAAAAATGCTTACAAAAGTGACTTGCAAACTTTATACTCTTACACTGATTTCAGGACTTATTTATTTCCACAAAGCTAAAAAAAAATATAATCACATCATAATATAAATCGACTTCAATTTTTATACGAATGTCGATTTAAAGATTTTATTTTTCAGTGCAAATAATTTAGTTGTACATAAATAGTCTAGTTTATTAATTATGAATAAATGAATTATAGAACATACTATATAATAATAATTTGATAAAACTTTAGATATCGATAAAACAGGAAACTTGACGATCTCGCATCCCCTACAAATAACCCCAAGAATTCCCCTAAGTAATCCCCCAAGCCCCTCCCGCAGAAAACCCCTCAAATAAACCTGAATCATTATAGTAGTACGCGCTCGCTGATTCCCCAAAGACTAAAACTAAAATCACAATTTTCGTCATCATTCGGCAATGTTCGGAGTATACTATATCCCCCGAGGGGACAGGGGGGGTTAGTCACCACCTTAAACAGGTTAGTTTTCTCAGCCCCTGCTTGAACGTGAGCTACTGACATTTGTACATAGTAACAAGAAACGTTCATACAAGATGATTGTGAATATTGCATGCGCCTGCACAGGCCCGTACTCGCACAATTACTAAAATACTCATTTGTTTTCCCAATATTCCATTTTACAGAATTACTATCCATATTTATACATTTTAATTAATATTCTATAAAAGGTATTACTTATAACTACACGGCAACGATGCTGTAATTGAAATATTTCGTTTACATTATTGATTTTTAAACTGTTATTACAAATTGCATTGTTTTGTGTATTAGATTCAAATAAATATTTATTTGCATACGCCGCCGTGTAGATTACTTCCATTTTAGACTATTTTTGAGCTAAAAATCCCTAATTTGTACAAAATGTGGAAATAATCCAGAATATTAAAACAGTCTTTTTCTCATAATCGACGTAAATAATTCTGGAGCTTATACAATATATTGTATAACGTATGTCGTAGAATTTATCATTAAAATAAAAGTAAAAAAAACTCACCAATTTTGGAAAACGCAACAGTTTTGAAAATTGGACTTACCTAAAACAAAAGAAAAATATTATATTAGTAAACATATAAATATATTTAATATTTTACCCTAAGACTAGAGTAACTCATTGATTGGTTGAAACCAAAATCAAAATGCCTGCCTTAAATCAAAATGGCGACCACATATCGTAAAATACACCTGAACTTTTCAATTATATATAACTCCTAAACTAACCATTACTTTTACTTCAAATTCAAAACAGACATTATAGGTTATAGTACGAACATAACCATATAAATAGAATTCAAGATGGCTGCCATGGCACACCTCAATATATCAATTTAGTATATCTCTAGCGTTATTCATCAAAATTAACTTAAACTCAGAAAATATATAGTTGAGAGTAGTAAGAACCTAACCCCTTAGTGTGTTAAAGTCAAATACATAACCTCAAACTAAAATGGCCGCGTTGCAGCACCTCAATTTTTAAATGCAGTATATCTCCGACGCCATTCAACATATTTAGTTCAAATTAAGAATATATATAGTTGAAACTAGTACACATAACCTCAAACCAAAATGGCCGCCAGTGCACCACCTCAAATTTTAATTTCAGTATATCTCTGAACATATCCATCACAATTAGTTCAAATTCAGGAAATATATAGTTGAGAGTGGTGCATGCCATATTCTGGTTGTGGGCGGGTGTGGCGGGTGGGTGGGCATCATGGCCCTTTTGGCTGTCCGTCGAAGCGCAGTAGCTTTAACTGCGTAGGCGGGCCACCACACCTTGACTAACGGTCTCGGGAGTGTTTAGTGGTTTCCGGGGGCAGTTGTGGGGTGAGATGAAACGCACAGGCAGCGGCGGTGGCGGCGGCGCGTTTTCGGCGGGGGTGGTCGCAGTTAAGTGTCTGCGGTATGTCTTGGAGAGGAAACGCGGCTCGGGGATCGAATAACTACAGTGTGTGGGGGGCGGAAGGGGGGCAAAGGGGGGGCAGGCGATGGTTACGCCTCCATTAGTTTCGTGCGGTTTCTGACCGAACTACCGCTATCTGTTTACACAGGCCGCTTGTGAGCGATTGACTATTTTATGGTGAAATCATAGTGTGTGTCTGTTTACCTTGCGACGCAACCACCGCTTACCACACTTAAGCCTAACTTATCTTACCACATACATTACATTAAATTGTAATTAATATTTATATTAATATTTCGTACATTATCGATATATATAGAAAGTATATTTCGGCCACGTAAAGTTAATATATACTTTCTTCCAACATTCTTTTTAGTGCTTTTTATTTCTACTAAACAAATAAAAAAAAAATTGAATGTTACAACCGAAGCACGTACATACAATTGCTTATACAAGCGAAACTTTAAAAGGTACAACAAAAGCATTTTATTTTTAATTTATATTACTAGGAGCACCCGTAGACACCATGTGCCCGTATCATATACAGTTCACACGTTCCTGAGAAAAGGATTTAATTAAATCAATTAAGTAAACCTCATATTTGAATACAGTTAAATCAATGTAGTTATATTAAATAAATGCTAAATTTACTTTCTTTAATATAAATAAATATTATTACTGTATAACCTACATGCATTTACTGTAAATAAATCGTACTTGCATTTAAAATATGCTATTTTTAATTGTAAATTAATTACCTATTTAATAAATTTACATTATAATAAAAACAGAAACTTTAAATAAATAAACTAGTTGTAATAAATAGACTAGTTTATTTATAACTAATAAATTTGGTAATATTAAATAAAATTTTCTTGAAATTAGACATTTTATAAAAAAAATGCACAATTATAGAGACAATTTTTTTTACTTTTAATAAATCGAACCTGTATATAAAATATGCTATATTTAATTGTAAATTAATTACAATTAAATAAATTTACTTTATAATAAAAAGAGAATCCTTAAATAAATAATGTAGATGTAATAAATAAACTATTTTATTTATAATTAATAAATTGGGTTAAATATTCTTGAAATTAGAATTTTTTTTTAGAAATGCCCAATTATAAAGACAATTTCTTTTCCCGCGTTGCTACACCCGTGCCCATATCATATACGGTCTACCCTTCACATATATTTAAATAAAAATATCCAGCTTTCTATCCGGAACATATTATAAATCTTATAAACAATACACAAATACAAATGCATTAATTAAAATATTAATATTTAATGCGTATTTTACGAAATTATGTATAAAATCTTTTATGTTTGTAAACTCAACTACGCATTTAATTAACAATAAATAAATACCAGTGTGAGATATCACCATTGTGCTCTAAAGGCGTAACAATTAAATTTGCAACTATTGTTTGTTGTTTGCAATTAAAACAAAATATAAAAAAAAAATTATACCTTTAATGAATGGAAATCACTTTGTTTCAGTGCACTTGCACCCAGATTAAAATGCTACGTGTCAGTCTTAACATCAGTAAATGTTCACTAAAAGTGTTTTCACATTGTAAAAGTGTCTGAAAACACAAGCACTATCACTTAAACTAACTTTTAGCAGTGTTAAACTTAGTTAAACTGCGGTTTATACTACAATTTTCCACAAATTACAATCACTGGACAACTCATTTACACATGTCATGATCTATCGATCTTTTTTGTTAGTCTTTGCGCATTCAGTTTGCGCATAGATCTATTAGAAGTGGGGAAAATCATGATCTATAATCGATAAAAACGTTAATATTTAAACAAATATGTCTAGATTAATAATATTTAATAAGCTAAGGTGTATTTAGAATATATTTTACTTTTAAGGAAGGGAAAACTTTTAAAAATGCTTTAGGATTAATTTACAATTTTTGGGTCGGAAAAATCGATTTTAATTTTTGCATTTTTGATAGTTTAAAGTGTGTAGTTTATGTCTTTAAAGTAGTTTTTGTAATAATCCTTTGAAATAAGTGAGAAAAAAATCATAAAAATCACGATTTTATTTTAAAGATTGTAATAATTAGTTATATTGTTGCATTATACTTTATGGCCTTGAATAAATGTTGATATTTAATTTTTTTTAAGTATAATAATGTATGTATAAGTATATATGTATGTATGTGTGTATTGATTTGTGCGAAAAATTTGTATTCGCGAATCGTAACAAAAAAAATCAGCGAATAGTCAGGCGTGTCTCGTTGATGGATTGGCAGTTCGAGAAATACACACGATTCCTTTTATTTTTTAAAAGGTCTTTCACCTTTTTTCTGTATTGTTGAGTCGACAAGGACCTTCGTGACATATTTCACAAAAAAGCGCCACGAAATTTATATATTTGTTGTTTCCACAAGTATATTTATCATAAATTGATATGACAAATGCTAAATTGATCGATTTAGACACACACTAAACAAAATGGCTGCCTTACTACTATATAAAATGGCGACCACATTTAACGTAAAATACACCTGAACTTTTCAATTATGTATAACTCCTAAACTAACCATTACTTGTACTTCAAATTCAATACAGACAATATAGGTAATAGTACGAACATAACCATACTAATAAAATACAAAATGGCCGCACACATAACCTGAAACTTAAATGGCCGTCAGTATACACCTCAGTTATTAAATGCAGTATATCTCTGAACTTATTCATTATACTTAGTTCAAATTCAGAATATACATAGTAGAAAGTAGTAGCAAGCTAACCCCATATAGTGTTTGCCCCACACATAACCTCAAACTAAAATGGCCGACAGTACACACCTCAGTTATTAAATGCAGTATATCTCTGAACTTATTCATCACATTTAGTTCAAATTTAGAAAATACATAGTAGGAAGTAGTAACAAGCTAACCCCGTATAGTGTTTACCCCACACATAACCTCAAACCAAAATGGCCAACAGTATACAACTCAGTTATTAAATGCAGTATATCTTTGAACTTATTCATTCTATTTAGTCCAAATTCGGGATATATATAGTAAAAAGTAGTAGGAACTCAATGGACGAGCTATATACGTTACTTTAATTGAAAATGGCCGCCAGTAAACACTTTAATATTTCAATTTAGTTTATCACTAGAGTTAATCAATATATTTGGTTCAAATTCAGGTTGTACGTGGTACGAATGTTACCCGCTATAGCGTGTATATGCCTGACGCATAACCTCAAAAGAAAATGGCCGCCATGGCCCACTTGAACATTTCAATTAAGCGTATCTCTGAACTTATTCAACGAATTTAGTTTAAATTCAGGATTTACATATTTGAAAGCAGTATGAACACGTAGTGTGAACGCTATATTCTTCTGGGCGACAGTTGAGCGAGTCTAAATCATTGCTCTTTTGTCTGTCATATGTATGTATGTATGTATGTATGTATGTATGTAACCGGATTAGCTGTGTTATAGGTAGACTTCGGGACGGTTGCTTTCGGAAACAATTAACATTTAATTTTGGATTCGGTATTCGGTGTGTAGTGTAGTAATTATACACGTGTATACATTAGCGCTATGGTCAGTGTTGCCAACGGCCTTTAGGCAAGGAAATTAAAATCCCTAGGTTGTCGACGACGAGTTCGTGTGGTAATCTTTCATTAATAACTTCACATTCAGTCGCACCGGCGCACAGATATACACGCTTCATTTTAATAAAACATATATTGAGAGAGAGAGATAGTGCTTTTGTAACTTTGATTAATAAACTTTTTTAATTAATTTAATACTATTTCAGATTTTGTTGTCTAAATTTAAGCGAAAATTAGTTTATTCTAGTTTAGAAAAACACAACTAAATACTAAATTACAGCTACAATAATTAAATTTTGTTATAAACAATTACGCTATATTGTAGATATGGTTTGGGGCTATGGTGGATGCTTAAGGCATTATGCATATAAGGCCCCAAAAGTGAAAAAAAAAGTTTTTACTGTCGCTAGACAGCGTTGTGTAACGTATATATTATTATAAGCAATTTAATAGTTGCAAAATGTTCCGACTTGTCCATTACATTATTAATTTAAACTTACAGCGCTAGTTATGTGGCGAAAAGTTTCCAAGCGACGCCTGTCTTGAGGTGTAATATTACGCGACGCCAGCGTCACACAAAACAGCGTCGAAGTTGGTAACTTACACCTGTTAAATAGTATTTACGCGGAGTGAAGAATTATTATATGGTTTCATAATAAAGTTTCACTAGAAAATTTAATTCGTTTGAAAGGTTTAGTTAATAAATTAAACAAGCGCACGCACCAATGCTTGCAGCTGTATCACATACGTTACAATATTATAAAATAATAATATTATTATTATTAATTATATAAAATGTAAAATTAAATTTAAATAAATTCGATAATAAAATTTGGTTCTTAGTCCGTCCCTGGCAGTGATTTATAAAAATGACACCAGTCAGCAAGTATAAATGATAAAAAATGTAACATTAACGATTTGATGTGTCGGGAACTGAAGCCAGGACCAATTTTCCTGTCAATTTAGATGTCAATAACACATTTGCACGATCGCCCCCCCCCCCCCCCCCCCCCGTACGAACTTTGAATTTCCATTTTGATAGCTAGAAGGCACTAGGGGAAGTACCCAAACTCACCACGCACACATATATATGTATAACGTCTATGTTCTCGCTATAAAATCGCGAAATCGATATCATAAATTGCACAACATTTTATTGCTAATAATTCTCCAGCCGCGAATTGAAACAGACACAAAATCAAATCGTATTTTCTATCAAGCAGTTTACTCATGTGCCGCTCCATAATATTCACATTATTATTTCACACGACAATTTAAACAATTAGAAATACTAGAAATTGGTTCTTTAAGATGTTGTTTGATATTTAATCGATTTTATATCGAAATATATTAGGATATGTATTGCAAATAGTTGTTTTTACATTGTGTAACAGACACACATTGAGAATATACCTCAAAACAATTATATACAGTAAAATCTGTAAACTTAATAAAAAAATAGAAATTCTGACAAATTTCAAAAAATCATATCTCGATAACTAATAAAGATAAAAAATGAGATTGTTTACTGATGTGTTTTGTACATGTAAATAAATTTTCAGCTTGATTGACTGAAAAATGTTGAGTGAATTTTGTTTAAAGTAAAATATGGTTTAAAAAAATCTGACAAATTTGCAAAAAAATTGTATCTCGATAACTAATAAAGATAAATAATTATCCTTTTCAGTGATTGTTAACTGGTGTGTTTTGTACATGTAAATAAATTTTCAGCTAGATTGGCTGAAAAACGTTGCGTGATTTTTTTTTAAGAGTAAAAATGGTGAAAAATAGTTACAAAAAATTCTGGCAAATTGCAAAAAAAAAAATCTAGATAATTAATAAAGATAAAAAATTGTCCGTTTCAGAGATTGATAACTGGTATGTTTTGTAAATGTAAATAAATTTTCAGCTCGATTGGCTGAATTTTATTTAGAGTAAAAATATTTAAAAAAAATCTGACAAATTTCATAAATAAAATCATATCTCGATAACTAATAAAAATAAAAAAATATTCTTTTCAGAGATTGATAACTGGTGTGTTTTGTAAATGTAAATAAATTTTCAGCTCGATTGCCTGAAAAATATTGAGTAAATTTTATATAAAGTAAAAATGGTGAAAAATGGTCAAAAAAAATGTGACAAATTGCAAAAATATTGTATCTCGATAACTAATAAAGATAAAAAATTGTCCTTTTCAGAGATTGATAACTGATGTGTTTTGTCGATGTAAATAAATTTTCAGCTCAATTGGCTGAAAAATGTTTCGAGTAAAAAATGTTGAAAATTGAGTGAAAAATTGCGCAAATAAAAGCGAGTTGTAGTAATGAGTAATAAAGTAATGAATATGTTTGATGTGTGTGTGTGTGTGTGTAGAACGTTTGAAGTTGCTTTTAGTAGTTGCAATATTAATTAGGGCTCAGTGACAGAGTGGGCCATGCAATAATGGGGAGTAGCAACAACTAGATTAATACACTGTAAAATCATGTAGCATCTCCTGTAATATGTACACGTATTATGTGTGTACGAACAACTAGCTCCATTTGCATAACAGCGTAACTTGTTGTTACTGTGTGTCTGTCTGGATAATAATACTATTGAATATTATAGCAATGTTACAGGGAAACCATATGTGACAAATTCCACTATATTTACATTCGTAACATATGCTGAATACTTGATATTACGCCCACCCACTATTATATACATTTATATGAAATCTGGGGTGGTATACACTCGTCTTAATGACAATAGTGGCTAGAATTCACCTCACATATTTAATCCTACGCAAGTAGAG
This sequence comes from Leistus spinibarbis, assembly GCA_933228885.1. NCBI lineage: Eukaryota > Metazoa > Arthropoda > Insecta > Coleoptera > Carabidae > Leistus > Leistus spinibarbis. Next base: position 8,431,937 of record OW121803.1, on the reverse strand, counting down.
TACTCAAACCTCATACGTAAGCGTTAAGGTCACGTATAAAGAGTCTTCCGTGAGTGACACACCTCCTAAGCAATACATCAATTAGGGGTGCAAGCACCAATGCCACCAGCCCATTTAAAACAGTTTAATTAATATTCGTAAGAAATAAAAGTATTTTAATAATATCGGGACTGATGTGGGGGGGGGGGTGTAGTAAGTACGCCACTGGAATTGTATGCATCTGAAGTTCCATTTTTGTCGGATAAAACATTTTATTATAGCAAGTCCAGCTTATAATCTGACATATCCTTGGTAAGCTTGGCATTCAATAAAATATCATATTACATTGGTATAGCCATATATATAGATTTCTATAGCGAGCGACTACAGATATTTAAGATGTATAAAATTGGCTCTATAGCTTATGGATAAATCTAATATTACATTGGAAATCTTTTCAAAAATATTCCATTCTTCGTTTTAGAATTTATAAACAAATTTCAACAAAGTTCCACTTATCAATAACCTACTGAACTGAACTGATAGATAAATCAATCAACTCTACACTAAATAGAACTTAAATTAAGCTACAATTAAAATTACAAATTTATTTTAAATCTAGAGTGGCCCAAACTTGACCTAAACTTATTTTTCATTAAATACGTAATTAATTTTAAAATCGCTATGTACTAGTCTATTTTCAAACGTGATTATTTAGTAAATGACACTTTAAAAAAAAAAAACTTTTCAAACAAAAGTTTTAGGAAATTTTATTACCTTTAATTGTTATACGAATCACTTTTCTGTAATTCGTCTCGTTTACGAGATATTTAAATGATACGAGTAAACAAGCACTTTTGATTAAAATAACCTATTCTAAAGTTAAGCTACACTTAAAGTTATAAATACATTTTAAATCTTCAGTGGCCTTTACACTACATAAACTTAGATTTCATTATATATTTAATATATAGTTTTATAGTTGTTTTGAATTAATTCTAACATTGCCACGAAACAATATAAATATGTCTATTTTCAAACGTAATTATTTAGCAAATGGTACATTTTTTGAAAAAAACTTTTTCGACAAAAGTTATATATAATTTTAATACCTTTAACTTTTATAAGATACACTTTTTCCCTAACCCGTGTCGTTTTCGAGATATTTAAATGATACGAGTAAACAAGAACTTTTGATTAAAATAACCTATTCTAAAGGCCTACACTTAAAATCTAATCTAATCTATATCATTTTAAATCTAGAGTGGCCTAAACTCGACCTATACTTATAGTATTCATTATATACTTAATATATATAGTTGTCTTAAATTAATTCTAACATTGCCATGAAATCATCATCAAAATGTGAGATAACTAGTTTATTTTTAAAAGTGATTAATTAGTAAATGGTACATTTAAAAAAAAATGTTTACATACAAAAGTTATAGGAAATTTTAATAGCTTCAACTTTTACAAGATACACTTTTTTCCTAACTTGTCTCGTCTTTGAGATATGAATAAACAAACACTTTTGGTTAAAATACTAGTATATAAAATAGGTTTTACGCCGAAATATATAAATGGTATATTTTTATTATCAACCTAATAAGCTATAGAGCGTTCACACACACACACATGACCTTCTAAAAATATTTAAAACGAATGCAGGGACCCTCAAAACGTATATATCCATTAAAATTGTATTCAACATAATTATCAATTAATTAAAATCAAATTTATAGACAAACAATATTTAAAATAATAATATTTGTGAATCCAGCACCAAATAAAATTGTAATTAATGTACTAGAGCGGCCGTAAGCGTGTAAAATGAATAACTAGTACAGGTTAGAACCTGATTTATGGCACTCTTGAAATCACAGCCACAAAAAAGGACCTTTGTTTAACCTTTGCAGATAGTTTGAATATATATATATATACATAAGGGAAACATTTGCTAAGGGAAGTAAAAAAAAAGAACCAAAGACGTAAAGTGAGAAAAAATGCAAGCTCTGAAAAGCGAAAGGGGGTGCTGAGAGGTGGGGTGCAGGGGGTGCAGAACAAAAAGATCATCTCTTAAATCACAGAGAAATTTCATGGTAACGTCGACTTCCACAAAGAAGAATAGCCGTTCTAAGCAGAAGAAGAAGAACAAGAAGAATAAAAGAGGCCGTGGAAAAAAGAAAGTGTACGAAGAAGAAGAATTAGACGCGCAAAGAAATAGACGAATAAAACACATTGTGTGATAATACGTCTTTTTCGATGCATTTTACGAATGGTTCAAATATAATTATTGATTATTTTATATATTTGATATGCCTATGGGGTGTATTTAGGCCCAGTGTGCCCCTAGCGCTATTATTATTACGCTGTTACGCATTTTTCGAACCCTAATCCAGTGCATTCATTATTTATTATATAATTAATATTATTTTAACATAATTTACCAAGAAAACAAGGGTAGGTACAACGCACCAATGCGTCCAGCTCGCCTTATACATAATATATGCAAACAGTGGTTGTACTTTGATTATATTTACGTAATAATTTAACGATAACAAATTGTTTGATTAGACTTAAGCGGCACACTAGAGAACCGCTCCCTAAATACTATAATTTCTTTTTATTTTCGGCAATATATTTCGTGCTACAGTATTTATTTATATACACAACTTATATACTGTTTGGGTTAAGTACAGCAGAAGAACTTAACACTCTGCCGTAGCGGGAGTTGAACATCAGATGGTCATCACGACGACGACGACGACGACGATGACGACGACGCAGGAAGTAATATCCCCAAAAGTTGCACGCCAGTGGCGTACCACACAAATATTAAAAAAAATATATATATATTTTATACTATTTTTATATAATTAATATTAATACTCAATAAGTAACTAGACTAAACTGTGACTTCTAGCTAATCTATTGTTTACACACACAAACACACGAAAATAAATTTAATTCAATTCAAACAATAACAAAACGTGTATTTCTGTTAAAATATTCAAACTTCTTGAGATTTCAATATTTTACGATTACAAATAAATACATTCGTATACAAAACTAATAAAACATTTAAATAAATATAATTATTACGAGGGTTTTAAATATGCCCATTTTAATAAATGCACTGTAGTATCTACGCCACTGCATGCTGCTTAAAAGCAGTAGTTAGCCGTGATTGTACAGTGTATATATATATATATATATATATATATATATATATATATATATATATATATATATATATATATATATATATATATATATATAGCTCAGGAACGATACAACTTAATGTTATCCACAGTGCCGAACGTGAACCCCCCTTTCTACCCCCTAACGTGAACACTCGGAACACGTAAAAAGTACACGAAAAAGACGACATGAACACCGCACCATGTTTGGCAGTTAACGCTTAATAGCTCCAGCAATCTTACGACCAAAAAAAAAAGAAAAAAGAAAAAAGGAAAGCAAATCCATCTTTTTTGCCGTTGCATTAAAATAATAGTTGCAACAAAAGCACTATATCCTATTACGTATTTAAAAATCACTGTTCTATGTCCATAAACTTAAACAATAACTACATTAAACGTAATCCGGGAACGTAACTTAACTCCAGCAGAACGTATAAACCCGATTAAGACAATAGGATAACTTATGTATATTGTATATTCATAAAAATGTATTAATTATTGAAAAATCGTGTATTAAAATATCCTAATTATTCATTAAATTAATATTATTTCATTGCAATAATGAAATAAATGTATATTTAACGTAAAAAGTTAATATTTGTATGTATGTTAGTTAAGGTGTAGTAAAACGTGCCTTTAGTTCTGTTTGTGTCCGCTGCGATGGCGCTGTGTTTGCTGTGAGGGTGTTTAGTGGGGTGTTGCACCACTATTGTAGTGCGCTGCGCAGCGAATGACAAATGGTGTTATCATATGAAATGACACACGCAGTACGAGTATCTGCGATCAGCTGACAGTAACTGTTTGTCACTTGTCACATTAAACAAAGACAAAATGACACCGTGCATATTTTATAAACGAATTTATGTGTCAAGTGCGTTACGAATGACATCTGTGTGCGCGCGGGGCACTGAACTACTATCCGCACGTACTAACGCGATACGCCACATATTTCAAATAAATATTACAATTTTTAGAGCACATATTTGTCATACTTTATAAACTTTAAACTTGAAATAATGCCATCTGCACAATATGTTGCCCAAAAAAATAACAACATCTTCCTTAAACAGGCACATCCATCATTTTTACTTTCTTGGAAAAGTCTAAAAGAAACTTTTACTCATTTCTAATAAGTGCAATTTTTTACTAAATCCCCAATAACACTAAAACGGCTGCACTTATAGCAAAAATAGTTTTATAAACAATAAAAGATATTAATATTGTGCACAACTTTTGTTTGAAAAGTTTCTTTGAAAAATGTACCAGTTACGAGAAAACTGCTACAGAAAATCTTAAACGCACTAATAAATGCATTCGTTATTAAATCCCCAATAACACTAAAACGGCTGCACTTATAGCAAAAATAGTTATGTCAACAATTAAAGATATTAATATTGTGCACAATATTTGTTTGAAAATTTTTTTAGAAAAATGTACCGGTTACGAGAAAACTGCTACAGAAAATCTTAAACGCACTAAGAAATACATTCGTTATTAAATCCCCAATAACACTAAAACGGCTGCACTTATAGCAAAAATAGTTATGTCAACAATAAAAGATATTCATATTGTGCACAACTTTTGTTTGAAAAGTTTTTTCGAAAAATGTACCAGTTACGAGAAAACTGCTACAGAAAATCTTAAACGCACTAATAAATGAATTTGTTATTAAATCCCCAATAACACTAGAACGGCTGCCCTTATGGCCAAAATAGTTATGTACATAATGAAAGATATTAATATTGTGCACAACTTTTGTTTGAAAAGTTTTTTGAAAAAATGTACCAGTTACGAGAAAACTGCTACAGAAAATCTTAAATATTTTATTTATGTTTTGTATAGATAGGCATAAATAGGGATTAGATTTAATAAATCGTATGAACTATGTTTGAGAATATTTAGTTAGGGAATATGATTGAATATGAAACATAATAGATAGTCGAATGTAGTGCGCATAAAACAAAATTTAATTCCGAAGCTCCATCTGTGCGAGAAACAAATAACTAATCATATTAGTAGAGGCTAGCCATGTAGGCGAACAAAGCCGAAGCGGGTCCATTGTCCTTTCGTGCGTGTCCGCCAGAGGAATTATACTATTCCTTTTGCTAAATCAACTCCGTGTGTGTGTGTGTCTCTGTGTTCCGTGATATATGAACATTGAATTATCATTTAGTTTTGATGTTGTAACGAATTTACACGTCTGCTCGGCTTTTATTAATGAATTGCCAGCTTGGAAAATGGACTTTTGCCGCCCCATTACACCCCCTTAGCCACCCATATGTACTTATTTATATATATATATACATACAAGTTTAATTATCCTTTTTACATAATCAAACCGTAGGGCCACACCAAATCTTTTATCCAATCGAAAATTTAGGGACATATACACAAAAGTCTGGGGAATCGAATAGTGCTAAGTAGAAGATCGTATTTTTTCCCGTTTTGAAGTTATAGTCATTTAAACTTTGAATTAATTTTATAATTTAATGTTATAAAATATATTTCAAGTTTAATGTTCCTTTTTACATAATCAAATAGTAGGGCCACACCAAATTTTCTATCAAATTGAAAATTTAGGGGTATATACACAAAAGTCTGAGGAATCGATTGGTGTCAAGTACAAAATCATTTCTTTTCCCGTTTTGAAGTTATAGTCGTTTAAACTTTTAATTAATTTTATAATTTAATGTTAGAAATGTATTACAAGTTTAATTTTCCTTTTTACATAATCAAATAGTTGGGCCACATTAAATTTTTTAGCAAATTGAAAATTCATGGATATATACTCAAAAGTCTGGGGAATCGATTGGTGCTAAATACAAAATCATATCTTTTCCCGTTTTGAAGTTATAGTCATTTAAACTTTTAATTAATTTTATAACTTAATGTTACAAATATATGCCAAATTAAATTTTCCTTTTAACATAATCAAATAGTAGGGTCACACCAAATTTTCTATCAAATTGAAAATTTAGGGGTATATACTCAAAAGTCTAGGGAATCGAATGGTGCTAAGTACAAGGTCGTAAAAGTTCCCATTTTGGACTTATAGCCCTTTAAACTTTACTATTTTTAAGGCTTGTATATATTTACAAAAATATTAGTCAGTATCATCTAAACTTGAGACATATATAAAGTCCTTTTGAAAAGGGGAAACTTGTGATGATATTTATAAAACCTCGAAGAGTTTCTGCAATTAACCAAAATGGCGTGCAGTAAATTAGCACGTGTCTACGAACTACGCAACACAAAATACGAAAAAAGATTGAGCTAGCGTCCCGAGGGATTCGCAAAGATGGAACACTAATTTACTCTGGAATAAGATACACCAGGGTTGCCAATCTAAGAGATAGCAAAGTTAAAGTAACTAAAATGTACGCTTTTAAGCAAAAGGGTACCTGGGTACCCCCGGTTATTAGAAATACACGTAAAAATAAATATTATTTTAAGAATTTAAGGTTTTAATTCGATAATCTCTGGTTTAAAAAAAATGTAGATATGGTTGACTGGATTTTTAATAAAGATTTTCTTATAAAAATGAAATCTAATTAAGGTCCCTGACGATTATCTTTTAATCAGGTTCGCCAACTTCAACTTTAATCCCCCCCAGAAAGTTTTATTATTATATTCACAGCGGTTTCACAACGGCTTCGCTTTTATTTTTATCATTTTTATTTCAAATTAGTTGTTTAGTTACAAAATAACTTTATAATCAAATTTAATGTGTTCCAAACTTGAGATTTTATCTATTTATTATAAAAGTACTTATTTATTTAATCACACATTTTAATTATAAAATATATATATATATATAGTTTAAAAGATTAGTAATTTTGACCTTGGGCGTGTTCATTAACTGGTACGATGCCGAAATATATGCGGGATAGTTTGCATACATTTCAAATACATTAATTAATTATTTAATAATTTAATTACAAATTTGGAAGTTAATTTAATTTATATTCAGCTCCGATGAGTCAAATTTAAACCATTAATGTTTTCGACAGGTGCATTTTTAATTCCCCCCCTCCCCCTACCCCCCTGACTATATTAAACCCCCAATTTTAAAATAAACATTGTGTTTTATTGTAATTAAATTAATATTATGTTTTGATGAACTTTCCATTTTAAAGCCACATGAATCAAATGATTTTAAATTGGATTAAATTTTCAATTATTTTATGAGCGTATATTTATTTTTCTAACGATTTGTGTATAAATATAAACATAGGTACAGGCGCCACTGCCCTGAGCTCCCCGTATAAACAATTTGATGGAATATTATTATTTTAATTTAATTAGTAAACATTTAATTAACCACTAATGGTTTTTATGCAACTATTTATAGATAAACCAAACATTAAAATCATAAACTTAACTTTAAGGACCGAGCGAGCGAGCGACAGACATTAAAGTATATTTAAAATAAATATTTTCGTATTTTCGTACAAATATGTTTGTATCTTTCAATGCTATAAGTCACGCACCAATACTATAGCCCTTTTATACTGCGCAACGTGTTAAAAATATATATTATTATTAAGTAATTGTCGTAGTTTGACAAAGGTGCTCCCTTGCGGCTGTCAATTTTGATTAGGCATCTTAAAAGACCTTTTCATGTTACTGTCCCAATTTACGCAATTATTAACAACAAAAAACAATCTTTGAAAACTTTTAAAAATAATTTGAAACGTGATATGTCCTTAGGCGACTCTTGTCAAAATATTAAAACACATAAAAATGAACAGTAGCCTTTTTTTTACGTATTTGGGATTTTTTTTTAAATTTTTTACAAGAGATATAATATAAGTGGGCCCCCTTTAGAATGAAATTGGTGCCGCCGTCACTGGCCACGTTAGCATATATATATATATATGCCCAGATTCGCGACTGACAATATTACGAGAATAGTTGAAGCACATTACATTTATAATTTAGCGCATTTTAGAAGCGTCGGCTACAGTCGGAGATCCTGTTCGGCTATGATCGGCGAACACACCGGAAATAATCGGTCCGTTTCCTTTGATATATGCCACATCCGGTTTCGGCGGAGCAAGATGCACCGAAATCAGAGGCATACATAAATAAAGGAAGACACACACACAGACAGACAGACTACAACAAATAAACACGGACGAAATTTCCGGTTTGATTTCTTTTTCATATTGTATATTATTTTTATGTTTCGGTAAAACATATATTTAGTTCTGTCTAAAACTCTCAATTTTTGATAAAGTTCACTTAAAAGTCGATTGTAGGCCACTCTAGATTATATAATTAATGAATTATATAAAAAATGTGTTAATAAATGAAGAATAAACCGTTTAGTTTTAGTAAATAAATTAAAATAAAATCGCTACATACATAGAAATAAATGTAAAATAAGTGTAAACCTTAAGAGTGTGTTGTTGCCTGTAGAATATATGTGAAGGGGTGTGGAGCGGTGAGAGGAGGGAGACCAGAGAGTGAGACGTGGTAGAGTAGCGCAGCCCCGACCACGAAAATCAGACGAATATTTCTTCGTTCCCCAAACAGGCAAGCAGGCAGTGCAGTCAGTCAGTGCTACCAACACAAGCGACGTGGAACATATTTGTTCGGGCGTTTGCCAGCGCTTCTAATGGTTTTAACTTGACGGAAATCTGATTAAAACTTCTCTCTTTCCGCATTCACTCACCTACTGTCTCACTCACTCTCTCTTAAACCATAGGCGGGATGGGGGAGAGAGGGGGGGGGGGGGGGGGGGCAGGGAATCATCTATATCTTTATCGGCTTTTTTGAGTGCCAGACATATTAAAATATCTTTATCCGATTTTTATTCACTTTAAACAGATTTTACTCACTGGGGAGAATTAAAAAATGTATTAAATGTTGTTTACCCATTTTATTTGTTTGTACGATTTGTTTCTTATAAATTCAAAATGGGTAATGAGTTTAAAATAGTATAACTCCGAAACTATACTAGATACGGTCCTGTACGTAGCACTAGTGTGTTAGTAGTTGTATGACTAAAATGTGACTAAATTTTCAACTTAATAAACTAATTATTATGGCCTTAAAACTATAATTAAATATAAAAATTGTTAATGAGTTTAAAATAGTATAAGTCTAAAACCGTATTAGATACGATCCTGTACGTTGCACTAGTGGACTAGTAGTCGTATGACTAAATGTGACTAAATTTTCAACTTAATTAAATAATTATTACGCCCTTAAAACTATAATTAAATATAAAAATGGGTAATGAGTTTAAATTAGTATAACTCTAAAACCGTATTAGATACGGTACTGTACATATCACTAGTGTATTAGTAGTCGTATGACTAAAATGTGACTAAATTTTCAACTTGATTAAACATTTATTACGCCCTTAAAACTATAATTAAATATTAAAATTAGTAATGAGTTCAAAATCGTATAACTCTAAAACCGTATTAGATACGGTCCTGTACGTAGGACTAGTGTATTAGTAGTCGAATGACTGAAATGTGACTAAATTTTCAACTTAATCAATTAATTATTACGCCCTTAAAACTAATTAAATCAAAAAATTGTATTGTTTTATGGATTATGTAGGTTTAATTCGTAAATGGGAACTGATACGGTCCTGCAGCATGTAAACGTGATATTTGTAAAATGTTTGTGAAATTAATTTTAATAATTTTCGCAAATATTAGCTTTTGCAGTAATATGGTAATGTTTTACTGAAGCATTCGCTGTATTATTTAAATAGATTTATTATTTGCAAAGCACAAGAACTTATTTATTTATTTATTTATTCAAGCAACATTCACTTCTTATTCCAAGTTGCAAGTTGCGAAATTATACTATTTATTAATTAAATCCAAACACACAATTTACTTGGTTTTACTTTTAGATTTTTAGGGTCATTCCAAAAGTTTAAATTTACATTTTATAACTTATAGTACAAACAAGTTTAGATAAAACGCACCAATGCGTCCCGAGCGATGTAAGCTTATAATTGAGTGTAATATATTTTATTATAATTCAGCACAAATGTAAAAATCACTATTTGTGATATGGACATAGAATATTCATACTCTACAGTAATGAATAAAAAAAATATATGTTTTCTAGTAGACAATATGTATTTTAAGTCGTATTTATAGTACATATAAAACATCGACAACTAAAAAAGCAAAAAATAATAATAATCCTTGTATTGTACAATAGTGGTATACAAGCTACAAAAAAAAGTGCAGGAAACAAAACAAAGCGCAATATAATGCTCATCGACAGACAACAAACATCGCGTGCGCCAAGTAGCATAAAGCAGCCCCCCAATGTGCAAAATGCAAAATGCCAAATGCAAAATGAAAGCAATCTGCGAATACTTTTGCACTCGGGCCAAAATCGAGATATTTGTATTCGGCTCTATGTTCAGTTAGGGGTGTGTGTGTGTGCGAGCTGTATTTACTATGCACTCCCCCCATCCCCCCGCCAACATGCGAAAAGGGGAGCAGCAGCAGCAATACGAGAAAGCGGAAGACGATAGAAGAGCACATTGCGAAATCAGTGCGAAACTTGTTCTGTTCCTGTGTTCACACTTGTACACTACTAGTCAATAAATAAGCAAATGTAGATTGGGGTACACTTGCCAACTTTTATTCCCGTATTTACTTCCTATTCTAAACTATTGGTTTTACCATACATTTACTTCGATAAATAACTATTTTATTTTGTTACGCTGTACTATTTTTATTATCTCATTATCTCCAAAACGGTACGAATTAGGGAAAAAGTGATTAGTATAAAAGTTAATGGTAATTAAATTTCCAATCAGTTTTGTTTGAAAAGTTTTCTCAAAAAGTGTACCTATATGTCTTTATTGAACTTAAAGTTCACATCAATTTTAAATTAAAATAAACCCGGTTTGTTAGTCATAATAAATTTTTATTATCTCAATATCTCCAAAACGGTACGAGTTAGAGAAAAAGTGATTGGCATAAAAGTTAAAGGTAATTAAATTTCCAATCAGTTTTGTTTGAAAAGTTTTCTCAAAAAGTGTACCTATATGTCTTTATTGAACTTTAAGTTCACTTCAGTTTTAAATTAAAATAAATCATTTCTGTTAGGCATACTAAATTTTATAGAATATATTTAGCAATATTTAAAGATAATTGTTTAAACTTTTGCGAATTTGTTGTTATTAATAGTTAAATATTAAATTGTTATTAACCGAAATATTAGTTACAGAGTAAATAAATAAATTGTAGTAAATTTATTTTACTTTTACTGGAAAACTACATTTAATAATAAGGTAATTTTACCAAAATAAGTAATATTAAGCAACTTTATTTTAATTTTGTAAAATTGCATAATTTTTCATCTATTTATTAACTTTCCGGTTCGATGAATTATTTAACTAATTTAAAATAAAACTGTATAATAAATAAAATAATATTTTGTGTAACCGCAAATTAATGATTGTAATTTAAATCGTAAACAAAATAAATATTTAAATTTCAATACAAACAAAATACCAAATAAGCCTCGAAAATAAAACAACAATGGCCGCTCCCATTTCAGACAACAAAAAGAGCAATATCATCGTAAATATAAATATTCCTGCATCTAATTAACTTACATTCCCCCCCCCCCCCCCCCTCACCCCACATTAACCCCCCGCAGGCGCGCGTGCTTTAAAAATAAATTGAAAATTCAAAAGGAAACACACGATACTACGGTGTGTAGAGAGAGAAATTGCACCGGAAATCCTCCAGAGAATTTTCTTTGGCGAATAAATGTGCTTTCAGGGGAAGGGGGGGCTATGCCGAGCGAGGGGGGGCGGGGAGGGTGGATAGCGCGTAGTGGAAATGTATAGTTCAACACTAGTAAATCTCTTATTCAAATTACCCGTACGATCCTATTCTATATGCCTCCTTTACACCCCCCTCCCCCCCACACTCGACTATATACGTTTTGAGCATTACTGGTGCGATTCTTGCCTTTAACCCGAAGCAGAGAATTGCCCGATAAACATGTATAGTTCTCCTGGACCACCCTGCACACCGCGACGTGATCAGGTTACTAAAGCGACAATCATAGGATCCATTGACTTTACAAATGGTCGCCGATCAACTATTTTTAATTATTACTACACTAAATGTCAATAAAGAAAACACAACTGTTCAAAACAAAGATTTAATAGTTTTTAATAATTTTTTATGGCTTTTGGGTTAACAATATGAAAAAATCTTGTAGACATAAAATATCTTAGAATTATTAGTAGAATTTTTGGGTGTTTTAATTATTTTTGTAAGGGCAGTATTAAGGGAGGCTACAAATTTTGGGGCCTTATAACTCGGGACGTATACGAGCGATTGGATTTAAACTGTGCATAGATTCAAATGGGATGTTAAATAATATGTGTACTAAATTTGGTGTGAATCGGTCCGGTACCTTCAGAGGAATAAAAAGCACAAATTTGGTCTTACGAGCGATCGAGTATATAATTTACAGGACGACTAGATAAACACTTTTTGGGATATTTTTAAATCCGAGAATGCTACAGATACACAACTGAATGCTTTAGCTTCTTCGGTACTTTGTACAGCGAAATAAAAATATATAAATAAACAAATATAATTTATATTCTGTGTGGGAATGTATGTTTTGGCGCTGCCAAAATTAGAAAATATAATTCCAAGTTGTCAGTTCATAGTATTCCCAACACCACTTCATAATATACAGAGATGCCACAACAAAAAAAAAAAAAGTATATATATATATATATATGTTGGCTAAAAAAAAAAAAAAAAAAAACACCACGTGGCAAAAGTACAGGAGCAAAAAAAAGTGTCATATTACGCAAACATGAGAGTTGGTAAAATGAAATAAAACAGAATATTATAAAAAAGCGAATAACAGACAAAGAAAAACGCACAATTGAAAATATCTGTCACGAAATAATACAATTTTTTGCAAAATTACAGCATATTTAATATAAACTTGTTGCATTTTACGTATTTTTTAAACCAATTAATTAAATAATTTGTGAATAATCTATGTGTAGCTGGTGCCATTGGTGCTTTCGCTGCAGTGTGGCAATCTCTGTTTAGCTAACCGTGTCCAACAAACAAATAAAGAGTCGCACTAAGCCGTATAATAATATTATTTATCCGAAACTATAAGAAAACCGGGCGAAATCCCGCAGATGTCTCAAGCAGTGTTACCAACTGTTTGTGGCCGTTGTCGAAAACCCTAACATATCATTGTCACCGCTTATGTTCCTGTGGCCGCTTTTCCACGTCTTACGTACTACGGACACGCATGATCCAGTGCGGTGCGTGAACACTGGGCGCCATCAAGTTGCCCGCCGAAACCGTAATTTGTCGACCAACCTCAATCTTACTGTTTACTGCCTCGCAGTTTTCTTTTTTTTTTTATATATAAATAACTCGCTGTAAATAAGCAGACCAGCCGATTGGACATAGAACATAGGGGTGGTATCTACAGAATATGCCGGGAAGGGCTTTAGCATTAACTGGTTACTATTACGATAAGAAACTAAAACATTCTAGTGTGTCTGTAGCATTCTTAGATCAAAAATATTCCCAAAAACATCGATATGTAGTTTTAATTATTAAAATGCTATTAAATAAAAAGTTAATCTAATTAAAAATAAAATATTAATTACAATTCAATTAAAAATAAATTCTATTTGTGTTATAGGTTAAAAGTGTTGTCCATATTCATAGTAACACTGCACTAAATTCGTTAGAAGACAACAACAAATAAACATTTAAAAAAAATGGATAAGATTGCAAAAAAAAAAAGAAAGGACCAAGAATGAATGCAACTGACTTTATACGGAAAGACAATAAATTATATTTTAGTCTGTGCTGCGCTCAATGCATGCTTCTGCCAGACAGTTTTCTTTTTTCCATTTTCTTTCTTATACGTTAAACTGAGCATCGTACGAAAATACAGGAGGGAAAACTCATGGAAATAATGCTAAGACAAACAGAAAATGTCTTGACTTTTCCATGCATGATTTTACACGGAAACAAAGATAACACACAAAAAAGGAAAACGAACACCACAAAAAGTAAAATAAATACATAGTCACTCCTTAAACAAATATAGATTTGTTCTACTCGATTCTGTTTAAATTTCAAAATTATTATTTAAAATAGCTTAAATTATTATCTAAATTAGTTTAAGGTACTGTAAAATGTTGTACTAATCGCCAAAACACCAGTCTACCTCAGAGCCAGCGAGGTTATATATTCCTAGATTATTTAATTAAAAATACGGTTCAACAATTAAAGATATGTTTTCGAAGACAAACATTAATTAAAATTTAAATTATTATTACATCGATGAAAAATGAACTGTATATGATATGGGCACATTGTGCTCAAGGGTTCATTTAATAATAATACATATTATATTTCAAATCATGTATATATATATACTATATTGCAAAAGTAAACAAAAACAAATTTAATTTAATTAGTTAATGTATAATTAACATATTTGGTTAAATAATTAATATTATATTAAAACCAAAAGTATTTTAATTACTTTATACTAAATTAACTAATATTGCACTACAGTGAGCACATGTAATAAATTAAAAACTGATTTTACATCTCGAGTAACTCCACCAATTAATTCGTAGAAACTATTTAATTAATATTACTAATATATAAACGTAATATTATTTAAATTTGCATAAAATATGTAGTAAAGTATTCAATTTACTATTTTGAATATATATTTTTTATCTTATTTTTCCGTATTAATTAAGTTTTGTAATTATTCAAATTTTCGAACAGAAATACACGTTTTGGTCAACCCTGAATTTAATCTGACTATTTTCAAAATAACCATTATGTCGATGAACGCTCTAGAGTCAAAACAGTTGAAGGTAAAACTAGGAATTTATAAACTTAAGACATGTATATGGTCTAGATGCGAACCTATTTTTGTAAACAAAGTATCGATTTACCCTAATTACGCAATAATTCAGAAATGGTACGAGTTACAGAAAAAAAGGCCCTTATAAAAGTTGAAGATATTAAAATTTCTAGCAACTTTTGTTTAAAAAGTTTTCTTGAAAAATTAACCATTAACTGGAAAATTGCGTTTGAAAATAGCCAAGTAGTAACGGTTTACTTTCACTATTTTTAATATATCTCGAAAACGGCTTGAGTTAGATAAAAATGATTATTATAAAAGTTAAAGATATTAAAATTTCTAGCAACTTTTGTTTATAAAGTTTTTTCGAAAAATATACCATTTATTGAATAATCGAAATTGAAAATAGACAAGTTAGATTTACGTTTTCTTTTTAATATATAAAATTTGTATTACATTAAAAGTTAGCTAAATGGCAGCGTATCTTTGGCAATCTGGTTCGAACGACCGTTTAACTAATGTAAAAGACAATTCTTTATATGTAATATAAATAAACCAATGAAATATGGTTATGAAATAATAAAATATGTATTATTGAACGTTCAACTACAGTTTCTTTGACAATCCGGTTCGAAGGACCGTTTGTCTAATACGTTTAATTATTCAAAGTTAATATAAATCAAATATGTAAACCAATAGATAAATTGTAATGAAATAATGCCCCTTCCCTCCCCCCCCCCCCGCATATTTACGCCATAAAATATGTATTATACGCCTAATAAAATAGTCATAAAGTACCATTCGCTATTCTACTGGGTGTTCAAACACTAACGCATATAATAGACGGATATATATATATATTTTATATTGGTTCATGGGGGGTGGCGAGCCCCCCCTCCCCCCGGTTTGGACGCCCTTAACACTACGTTCAACTAATGTATGTGAACGACTCTTTTTATGGCGGAGTACGTGTGTAAAAACGTCGTATAAAAATTGAGTGGCCCACCGAAATTTCAACAACATATTTTTTATGTATTTTTATTTTTGTTTTACTGTTGGCACGATTTAGTGCCCAATGCGTTCAAAATTTGTCAATTCATACACGTTTTTGAAATATAATTCTTAAAGAAATTTACAGAACAAAAATAAAAATTGATTTCCGTTCGTAAATGCAATAATTTTAAGCGGAGGTACGAATTAGGCGGCACGCTAATCGAATTGTAGACACTGGTGCAAAAATTAGATTACGATTAAAAAAAAAAAAACGTTTTTACAACCATTTCTCATAATTGCTTAAAATTGAGGTATCTGCCACCCCATTTATTGGAGAGGTGGTGTCACCAGTCATTTATAAAATAATAAATGTTTTCGCCGTAAATTATTCTACACAGTTTGACGGCGCATTATATTAATGGAGGTTAAAGGATATTTTACGAGGTGTATTTATAATAAATAATGAGGTAGACGCCATTGTTATTCTCGTAAGTTGATGAAAGTAAAAGAGGCTTGAAAATCGTTTAGAAGAATTTAAAATTTCGTATACTTAAAAACTTTTACGTTATTATAATGTTTCAGGCAGCAAATTCTTCACTCTATAAAACACAAGCTGAAATTTCAGTCGCTGCCAACATTATTATTATTCAAAGTCGACATCCGTTTTTCGCTTTTATTACGAATTAACTTTACAATTTAAGAATCAGACAAATAAACAAGCTTAGACACAACGCACCTATGCGTTCTGCTCGCCTAATACATAATATGCTATGCGAGCACCGGTTTTTATTTATTTATGGCCTTTTCGTTAACAATTTGAAATAATGTTATAGATCTTGCAATTTTTTGTAGATTATTTTGTTATAAACCAATTAATTTTTAGTGCATATTTTAAATTAAAATTATATTTAATAATTTTTTTCGGGCTTTGTGTTAACAATATAAAAAAATCTTGTAGATATAAAATATCTTAGAATTATTAGTAGAATTTTCGGGTGTTTTAATTATTTGAATAAGGGCAGCATTAAGGGGGGTTCTAAATTTTGGGGCCCTATAACTCGGAAAGTATACGGGCGATTGGATTTAAATTGCGAGTGGATCCAAATGGGATGTTAAATAATATGTGTACTAAATTTGGTGTGCATCGGTCCGGTACCTTCAGAGGAGTAGAGGGCACAAATTTGGTCTTACGACTGAGCGACGACTAACATCCAAGTATATAAGTTATACATATTTTTGGATTCAGGGCGACGAGACAAACACTTTTTGTTAACAAAATCTTTTGATCCGAGCATGTTACAGACACACAACCGATAGCTAAAAATATCTTATTAAAATTCGCATTTAAATTTCAAAAACCCGTAATTAATTTAATTTCGAGTAAATATTGCCAACATTCCAGCAATAAATATTAACCAAAACACAATTTGTGTAATCTGTATAATATAGAAAAGTTCCCATAGAGTGGAAAAAACAATCAATTAAAATGCAATCGATGCACTAGATAAAAATAAAACGTTATAGCCAACATTATAACCGCAAAATTCCACAACTCGCCCGCTGCCAACCTAACAAATAAAAAAAGCCCTCTAACGATCACATACCACAATATTTCACTCGTCGATTCACGACCAGAAGTTCCCAAACAAACAAACAAACAAACCACTGAAAAAAATGCAATTAAATTAGTGCTACAAATGGACTATTGCAATAATTAGCGTTTTATACAAAATTTTGTTTTGTTTAAAAATAAATAAATATCTTTGTTCAAAACGCACGATTTATTTCTGGGGTAATTATTCCGCAACAGTTGGTAGCATTTACTTGACAAAATAAGTTATTATTATTCGTGCGATTATTGTACATTGTTTCATTTCAAAGAAAAAACGAAAGAACGAAAAAATGTCTAAGATTAATTTTTAATTATCTTGGTTCATGGTTCGATGCTTTCTGGCCGCCATTTGCAGGAAATTCTACCCTAATTGTTGCCTTCAAATTTACAAATGCATTTTATTTTCCACTTCTTCGCAATTTATTCTTTTGTGGCTATTTAATTTCTTTTTTGTGTCAGTAAGATTATTGTTTTTAGCACCGAAGAAGCTAAAGCATGCGCTGTGTGTCTGTAGCACGCTCGAATAAAAAAAAATCCTAGACAAAAAGTGTTTGTCTCGTCGCCCTGAATCCAAAAATATATATAACTTATATACTTGGATGTTAGTCGTCGCTCAGTCGTAAGACCAAATTTGTGCCCTCTACACCTCTGAAGGTACCGGACCGATGCACACCAAATTTAGTACACATATTATTTAGTACCCCATTTGAATCTACTCGCAATTTAAATCCAATCGTCCCTATACTTCCAGAGTTATAAGCCCCCAAAATTTGGAGCCCCCCTTAATACTGCTCTTACAAAAATAATTTATACCCCCAAAAATTCTAATAATAATTCTAAGTTATTTTATGTCTACAATATTTTTGCATATTGTTAACCCAAAGGCCATAAAAAATTATTAAACCTTGCCGTAAATATATTCCGTGTTTATATGTATAAGAAGGTGCAGCGCAGGGCACAGCAGATTTCTTTCATAACAGTAACCGTAATAAAATAGTTGAAATTATGGGGCTAGTAGCTAGTTATTATAAAATTATAGGCCGAGCCAAAATTACCGTGCACAACTGCTGGTGCCGTAGTATTCTTTGCGCAAGCACACGCCATCTATGAATTACGTTGAGAATTTCCATTTTCAGCGGATTTCCGCCACTGAAAATTACCTTTCCTTTTACTATAACACACTACTTCATTCATGTGCAGGAATTCGCTTTCTGGAAGTTTTGTTGTAAGAAAAGGAATAAGAAAAAAAAAAGAATATTTATAATTTATGTTTTTAAACCTCAATGTCTATTTTTCAGAGGGGAAAGGGGAGTGGTAATCCAGGATTTAGTGCTACATCACTAGCTAGCTATTTGTTTAAAAAATAAATTAAGCTGGAGTGACCTTCACTACGCTTTTTTATTTAATCTATTTAATATAAAATTACCTTATTTTGTTTTAAATTCATGACAGATTGCCGTGAAATTATATTAATTTGTATAGTTACTAGGAAAATATAAATGTAACATGCCTATTTGCAAACGCGATTTTCCAATAAATGGTACATTTTTCGAAAATACTTTTTAAACAAAAGTTGCTAGAAATTTTAATATCTTTAACTTTTATAATAATCATTTCTTAACTAACTTATGCCGTTTTCGAGGTATTTTAAAAATAGTGAAAGTAAACCGCTACTATAAAATTAGGAAAACGTAAATGTAACTTGGCTATTTTCAAACGCGATTTTCCAGTTAATGGTAAATTTTTCGAAAAAATTTTTTAGACAAAAGTTGCTTGAAATTTTAATATCTTCAACTTTTATAATAATTATATTTATCTAACTCAATCCGTTTTCGAATTATTTTAATAATAGTGAAAGTATACCGTTACTATAAAACTAGGAAAACGTAAATGTTGATTGAACTTGGCTTTTTTCAAAAGCGATTTTTCAGTAAATGGTACATTTACCAAAAAAACTTTTCAAACAAAAATTGCTGGAAATTTTAATGGCTTTGACTTTTATAATAATAATTTTTATCTAACTCATACCGTTTTCGAGATATTTCAAAAATAGTTAAAGTTGAAATTTATAGTCAAAATGCATTCAGGGACTTTCAAAACGAATGTTTTTATTACAATATTTTCGATAATTTACGAAACTATTAAAAATATTATACTGAAATAATTCCCTTGTAAACAGTATTATAATCAATATATTTACGTGTAACCATGGAAATGGACAATAGTCCTGTCGGACAAGGACAAATAATAACGTTTTAAAATAAATTAATAAAATGTTAATTGTAAAATAATAATGTGGAACTCATTAAAAATGTAGTAAAAGTAATTTAATTTATATGAAAACTTTGATAGAATTTCAGGATAGTGTTTAAGAGCAAAAGGATGTAAAAGTTTCGTGAAATTGAAACCTGAAAGCGATGAGAAATCCAGCAATAGACAATGATAATTTATATAAATTAAATTTTCAGCTGGAAAAAAGAATGCTTGAAGGCTTGAACTGAATTCTCAGCGCTGTTTAATGTTTATTTAATGAGCCTGCTGCCAAATTAGTGTCTTTCAGTCGAACTCTTCTTCTTCTTCAACACTACAACATTTATTGGGCTGCATTTTCGATTCGAGATTTTATTGCAACATTTATTATATTAAAGGAGTTTTAAAAAATAAATAAAATCGATTTTTTCGACTCAAAAATGTCGTAAAAGCCAAGGATTAATTATCATTAAACAGCGTTTTAATCCCAGTTTAAGTTTGCAAGGAGTGTCGAGTAATGGGAACGAGTCAACAAAGGACATTAACGACGACGATCCTTTAAAAAATGATTTGTATTTGTCATCGTTTCCTTTCGTCACAACTATTCTGCTGCAGTGATTACAGCTTCATAAAGCTCTCTCTCTCTTTATACACGTTACGTTATGAGATGCCATAGGGGCGAATGGGGCTCTCCACAACATAGACAAGAGAAAAGTTTAATACTTACTCTCTCTCTCTCTCTCTCTCTAACGGGCGCACAACTAGATTAAAAAACTGAAAATAGAGGAAAAAAGGGCATGTGAGGAGCGTATAATTGAGTGAGATGCACTCTTAAATGTATGGCTATGTCTTTGTCTTACTTACGAGTATATAAGAGCAGTTTTTGTTCCATTTTGTTTGAACGGGGGCTGTAGTAGTATGATGATGTAAGTTTGCCCTGAAGTACCGGCACAGGGCCGTACCAAATATATTTCATACATTACTGTATCGATAAACCAGAGGCGAACCAGGACATTTACAAACATTCGTATGAAAATATTCCTGAATTTAATTTGAATATTTTTATTAAATACGTCTGTATATATGTGAACGCTCTAAAATCTATACCGGTGGACATAAACATGTTTGAATTTAAGAATTATAAATTTCAAGAAGATTTATTAAATGTTTTATTACATGTAAATGTATTATTTTTTAAATATCTCGAGAACGAGTCGAGTTAGAAAAAACATGCATTTTATAAAAGTTTTAGATATTCAAATTTCTAGCAACTTTTGTTTGAAAAGTTTTTTCGAAAAATGTACCATTTAGTAAAAAATCGCTGAAGAAAATTGAAATAAGAAATAAAATGTATTATTTTTTAAATATCTCGAATACAAGACTAGTTAGAACAAACTTGCACCTTATAAAAGTTATAGTTATTGAAATTTCTAGCAACTTTTGTTTGAAAACTTATTTCGAAAAATGTACCATTTACTGAAAAACCACCTGAGAAAATCGCAATAAAAAATAAAATGTATTATTTTATAAATATCTCGAAAACGAGACTAATTAGAACAAACTTGCATTGTATAAAAGTTTTAGATATTGAAATTTCTAGCAACTTTTGTTTGAAAACTTAATTCGAAAAATGTACCATTTACTGATAAATCGATTAAGAAAATCGAAAAAAAATATATATATAATTTGCATTTGTTTAATTACTGTGAATTTAATTAGCTGGAGGCATTGATGCTTGCGGTTGCCTTTTATGATAATTTACGAAAAGCAATGCTGCTAATAAAAAGACATGCTGGTCACGGCTCCTACGGATATTTGTATGTTCCTCAGATCAATATACTAAAAGGCTATTAGTTGATTCATAATTAATTCTAAAATTACAATAACGCTATATCGAAGGGTGCCTTGGGCACATCCATATTTTCTTTCATTTCGTGTTTTTGGTTCGTCACTGGAATTCATTTCGAATCTCTGTATAAATATATATATATATGTGTGTGTGTGTCACTCGTGGAAATATTTATTTAACCCAGATTACTCTCGTTGCTATACGCTGATTTTAATATTTTATTTACGGCAAAAGGTAATTTAACAAGTTTGACTATAGAATATTTATTCGACATTCTGACCCAAATTTGTACCGATTCGATATCATCACTAATTGTATTAAAAATAAATAAAAATAATTATGATATTAATTGTAAACATATTTAATTATTAACTAATCCAGAAAATAATTTAGCAACATGTCAAGATTTGGTTAAATAATTCGGCGCGTAACGGAACGAAAAGGGCGTTAATTATTAAATAAATAACTATTTTGTTAAGTAAATGATTTGTATTCAGCATCGGTGCGAATATTTATGAAGTAATCAAAGTTGGCTGCAGAGTCAAAAGTATTTTCGCAAAGTTGTTACTTTTCTTACCGAGAAAAGTTGCGTTTCGGAAAAACACCTTACCTCAAAAGAAAACTTTGACAAAGGGAATTTTCCAAAGAAAATAAATGAAAAACGAAACAACAAGAGAAAAAGAAGTAATCTTTTTTTCCATCTACTAGTATATTTGTGCCTTCTTAAGATATTTTCCATTTCCGGCTATTTCCCCCACATACATATATACATACATATATTTAAAGTTTGTTTTTAAATCCAAAGTTTATAATAAAATGACTTGTATTAATATATTTCTGTTACTGACACATTTAAATATATTCTTTGTAAATCGGCTTAAAAGAAAATTCCCTTGTCGGAAAAACATCAAGAAAAACTTGCACGTATTTATAAAATTTGCAAATAATATCTTGCATTTAATTTGGGCCGACTTTCCCGAAATAAATACGCAGATGTGTCCTTCGAACCGGATTACTACACGAGTCAAGGTCAAATTTATTTCTCTCTTAAAATACGAACGTATTATTTTCTTAGACGTATTAAATTTAGTATAGTTATTATGAATAATATTAAACTAAAAATATTAACGGAAATACACGTTATTGCCCTCCCTGAATTACGTCTGTGTGTGACAAACACTTTTTGAGAATCATTAATGACTGGATTAAACTCTGAGTATCCAAAATTAACTAAATATTGCACTATTATATATGTTTTATTAGTAATAATTGCGTATTTCATAAATGTATTTAGTATGGAGCAGTTTATACATGTGCCGCTATGTTGTCATCATATTTTTATTTTCCCATGCAAATGAGTGCCATTTAGGTTAAACCTAAACACGTTATTGTTTAAATAAGTAAAGATAAATCGTAGAATATTGAATTTAATAGCGAATCACTTAAAAATAAATTGTGCGAAATCGTTAAAAGGGCAAACTTTAAGATTGACGGATAATACGAAGAAAATCACAGTTTAATGCAAGCAAAACGTGCCCCCTCTTATGTGTGTGTGTGTGTTTGTGACTTATTTGTGACACTGGTCACGAACGCCGTTCGTCTACGATGCCACAAGTCGATCGGTTTGCCCAGCACATGTGCCCAAAAACTTTGCCCAAACAAAAAGTTGCAAATTGCACGGAAACGAATTCCTGCGCACTTACATCACCCCCCCCTCCCATGTTAAGAGGATACTTTCCTCCCTCCACCCAACGATATTAGGCTGTTGTTTACCCTACTTAATATTCAGTAAGTAACGACCTCTTTGTATTTATTATTAAAAACAATTTAACATAACAGAAAATTGTAAAATTTAATATTTCGTTTTAAATCATTTTTATAGTTGCAATACTTTTTATATACGTTCAAATAAGAAAGTAAAAAGTGAAAATATTCATAAATACGTTAATATTAATCACGAAACAGTGTATAAAGGGCAAAAACGTTAGAATAATTAGCAAAAGTGGCGAATCTCTTAAACTAATTAATATAGATCTATGTATGTATGTATATATGTATGTCTGTGTGGCAACATGTGAGTATATTAGACATGCCTATTTCGTACGAAACATATTTCATAGTTCCAACACAACCGTATTTCACGCTGTATAGCTGTGTATAGTGTAGACATAGCTTTACTGACACATTATTACAGCTCATTACTTTCGTAACCGCACAAACAGACACACACACTAAAGCAGATGTTCACGAGAAGTTAAAACTACTAAACTTCAATCCACACACAATTTACAGCAGTATTCCTTTTACTTTCCTAAACGAATGTGTATTAAAATATAAATAAAAGGTCTTAAACATCGGAAAATGGTAAAATTATAAATAAACAAAAATTCCTCTGAAGGTGCCGGAGCGATTTACACCAAATTTGCTACACATACTATTTAGCACTCTATTTGAATCCCTTCGCAGTTTAAATCCAATCGCCGGTATATTTCTCGAGTTATAAGGCCACAAAATTTGAAACCCCTCTTAATACCACCCTGACAAAAATAATTAAAATACCCAAAAATTCAACTAATTATTCTAAGATATTTTATATCTACAAGATTTTTGCATATTGTTAACCCAAAAGCCATAAAAAATTATTAAACTTTAATTCGCGAATGTCCTATTGTAAACCTGTCTTGAAGTACTCAGATTTCTTCAATTTAGTGTAGAAATTGCATATTGCACGTAATGCGCAATCCGAGCTATGGGCAATTTCCATTCTGAAGTGCCCGGATATAAAATGATCAACGTGACCACCATTTTTC
Source organism: Leistus spinibarbis (assembly GCA_933228885.1). Classification (NCBI taxonomy): domain Eukaryota; kingdom Metazoa; phylum Arthropoda; class Insecta; order Coleoptera; family Carabidae; genus Leistus; species Leistus spinibarbis. The sequence goes on along the minus strand of OW121803.1, from coordinate 8,407,358 downwards.
ATTAGAACGTTCGAGCACGTGAAATCACGTACTATTCCCATTCGTTAAAATATGTTAGCACTCTAAGGCAGGTGTACGAAGTACCGAAAATAGCAAAAACATTCGGTCGTGTGTCTGTAACATTCTTAAAAAAATGTTTGTTTCGTCGCCTTGAATCCAAAATTATATATATATAACTGGATGTTAGTCATCCGCTCGACCAAATTGGTACTTTTTACTCCTCTGAAGGTACCGGACCGATTCACACCAAATTTGGTACACATATTATTTAACATCCCATTTGAATCCGTTCGCAGTTTAAATCCAATCGCCCGTATACTTCCCGAGTTATAGGGGACCAAAATTTTCAACCCCCCTTAATACTACCCTTATAAAAATAATTAAAACACCTAAAAATTCTACTAACAATTCTAAGATATTTTATGCCTACAAGATTTTTTCATATTGTTAACCTAAAGGCCATAAAAAATTAAATTAAATATTATAATTTTGATTTGTTCAAATTGTTAATTAAAAGGCAATAATAATTAAATTCGCTGCTCGCATAGGTGCATTGTACCTAAGCTTGTGCTATAGCAATACGCTATTCTATCCAATATATCTGAAGACATTTAATTTATAGCATTAGTGGAAATTCGGGCAATGATCTAATCTCGCGTGGACATCTGTTCCGAACGAATCGAACCCATTGAACTTAATCATATCGATTGGAACCAATTGAATCTTGACCGGGCGTCCTTATACTTGACATGACCTCCCGCTCACCACACCCCACCACCACCACCCGTAACACTTCAATTCATTGCTACGCCACTGTACTATCAATTTAAACAATTATTTTTCTTAAAATGCTCAAATATAGCCCTTAATTTTTACAGTGTATGTATCTAAAGTGTCTTTTGTTCTTCATTTCAACAATTTATGTGAATGTATGTGGCAGTGAACGTGTTAGTGTGTAGTGAGCGTGTCGTGTCGTGTTTTATGCGTACTACAAAGATAAGTTGAACGCGAGTGAATCTATTTAATATATTAGTCACTTAAACATAAAGTTAACGTAAACCGAAACGCGGCATAAGTTCACGTTATCTCACGCACCGTAACGCACGTGAATGATGCGTAGTGCTCGTAAACGCTGCCAACGCACGTACATCACGCGCACAGCACTGCTTTTCTTATACAACGCCACAACCACCAAACAAAACAAAACCAACCGGAAGTCATCATATCTTCACCTATTAACTCATTCCGCATAAAGTTTATATTATTATTACTAAATATATCTGTTGTGTGGCCTCTACTATACTTTTATTTATAAAACAAACGCAAATTTATTTATTTTGTTTTAAATTTAACCTGTATTGTCACTTGTGTGCTCTAAACTTCCTATAAATACCGAAACAAACTCCTATTTTTAGTATCAATTAGGTATATTTACTAACACCTTAGAGGAATGCCCATCCTTAGACGGGTAATGCCATAGTCTATATTAAACATATTCAAATTATTTAACCTTGGCACAAGTCACTTGTGTGCTCTAAACTTCATATGAATACAAGAATAAACTTCTATTTTTAGTATCAATTATAAGTACTAATACAGCCTAGAGGTACGTCCATTTTTAGACGAGCAATGCCATAATTAATTTGGCACAAATCACTTGTGTGCTCTAACCTTGATATATATACCAAAACAAACTCCTATTTTTATTATCAATTATATATATTAACATGCAAGAGGAATGTCCATTTTTAGACGGGCAATGTCGTAATTCATTTGGCACAAGTCACTTATGTGCTCTAACTTTGCTATAAATACCAAAACAAACTCCTATATTTTTAGTATCAATTAGGTATATTTAGTGCGCCGTAAACCACAGGAATAAAAAAGAAAAACAAATTGAAAAATCCTACCTTTATTATCTATGGAGAACAGCCCGATGCCATCGCCCCCCTTGATCGAGTATCCAATACGGGAATCTTCTCCAGGCGGGTCAGAATCTGTAGCAGTCACTTGTAACACCGAAGTACCCGGAGAGGAATTCTCGGGGACCGCCCCCGACACGACCAAGTCCCCGAAAACGGGCGCGTGCAAATTCTCGTTTACGTCGACCACGTGCACGGACACGTGGGTACGCGAGGCCAACGGCGGCGAGCCTAAATCGGACGCGGTTATTGTCAACGAATGGATTTGCCGCTCCTCAAAATCCAGAGGTTTCGACGTTCGAATTGTTCCTGTGGAATTAGAAAGACCTCAACAATTATGGACTTGTACAAAGAAAACAAACTTACCCGATAATCGATCAATGGAGAAGGCCCCCACAGCGTCATCATCCTCCATAGAGTAAACCACCTCCCCCTCAGGACCAATATCAGGATCACTCGCAGTAATCGTAGCCACAACCGTCCCCACCGGTAAATCTTCCCGAACTTTAACCACATACGACCCTAAACTGAACCTAGGCGCATTATCATTAATATCATCCACTGTTATCTTCACTAAAGCTTCTGAATGTAACGATATCGAATCAGAACCCCGTCCTCCATTATCCGTTGCACGTATCCGTAACTCATACAAGTCCTGGCGCTCGCGATCCAACGTGTTACACACCAATAACACTCCTGTGTGAGGGTCTACCATAAAATCATGGGTATCCGTTTGTAGGGAGTACGAAATTTTGGCATTATCCCCTGAATCTAAATCGGTGGCATTTGCACGGAAAATTGCTGTTCCATTTAACGCGTTTTCAGTAACACGAAATGAGGCTAAAGTCTTCTCAAACTTAGGAGCATTGTCATTCACATCCAGAACTGTAATTGGGAGTATCTTCGAAGCAGATTTTTGAGGTTTGCCTAAATCGTACACAGAGATGTTCAGATAGTAAACATTCTCACGTTCACGATCTAAATACCCAATGATCTTCAACTCCCCTAAATCAGTGTCTAGACAAAACACTGAATCTTCATCTCCCCCCGAAATACCATAAATCAACTCCCCATTATACCCTAAATCCCTATCCCGTGCCTTAATTTTCACTAGGGTAGTCCCTAGGGCGACACTTTCATTAACTTTAATTTCTATTGGGAAATCCAGGAATTCTGGAGCATGGACATTTTGCCCATACCGTGTAGGCATCATTAAAAAGTCTTCTTCCCGATGATTCTCATCGTTATTTCGTTCAGCTGCAGCTAAAACTTCGGTTAAACGTCGTGCAACTCCAGTGTCTTTACAATCAAACGCCCCCATTTCATCATTCAAGATTCGTCCAGTTGTCGCAGACATTTTCTTAGCGTTCACTAAATAAAAATGGACACTAACAGTATCTGCAAAATGAGTGCCATCTGTTGCTGTAATATTCACTACTCGTTCAGTTGATCGTAGATCGTTTAAATCACAGCTAACGCTGAGGGTTCCAGAAGTTGGATCCAGTGCGAAGCACCCATCCTCATTTCCAGACACAATGCGATAACTGATTATGTTTCCAGCATCAAAATCAATTGCGGATAACGTTATAATTTCGGTCCCAATTGGGACGTACCGGGGCACGTGTCCTGTGCAGTCGATTTTTTCAAATTGGGGTCGATTATCGTTTACATCTTTGACTCGAATGGTAAGCTGCATTTCAGTTTGGCGACGATACGGTAAGCCCCAGTCGGAAGCACGTAACCGTAATATATACTCCCGCCTCATGCTTTCATAGTCTATGACTTGGGTAGTCTTGACGACCCCAGAGAAAGGATCTATTTCAAATGGAACTGGTTTCAAGTTGACAATACTGTAAGATATGTACGCATTTTCTCCAGAATCACGGTCCTTTGCAGTGACCTTTGTCACTGAAGTCCCCGGGGGCTCATTCTCGTTGATCCAAACGGTTATATCCGTTTTATCAAACACTGGATCATTATCGTTAGTGTCTACCACGTAAATCTTAACTTTTGCAGAGCTTTGCTTACGAGTTCCAGTGTTTCCTTGGTCTATAGCCGAGACTGTAAGACTGTAAAAGTTTTTCAACTCATAATCCAATTTTACGGCTGTATACAAGACACCACTGTCTGGATTTATATGGAATTCACCCCCTTGGTTACCCCCAACGATCTCCAAGTACACTTGAGCGTTTTTACCTTCGTCTTTGTCAGTTACCTTAAGCCTAATCAATGGAGTATTAACAGGAACTGTTTCTGACACTTTGACATCGTAAATCTCCTTATTGAACACTGGGGCATTGTCGTTCAAATCTGTTAATTGAACCGGAACAGATTTATAGCTTTCACGGGTCGGTGTGCCTCGATCAGTCGCCCGTAATTTCAACTGATACCCCTGAGGTGTAGTTTCACGATCAAGGAGCTTCAACACTTCGATGTTAAACTCCCCTTTTTGGCTAGTTGGACGTATTCGGAAGTGCCCGTCAGGGTCCCCGTCAACTATGTCCAAACTTTTGATCTCCCCGTGTATTCCAGTGTCTTTGTCCGATACGTTGACGATGGCGTAGATGTCAGCGTTGGAGTTCTCGACGATGTGAGGAAGCCTATGGACCCGGATTTCCGGGGAGTAAAGGTTCACTTGTTTAACGCGTAATTTCACTTTAGCGCGACTAGCTTGACTAATACCTGCACGGAAAACGGCACCACGGTCTTGTCCAAGCACGATTAATTCATGGTAGGACCCGTCGTTGAATTTCAGGGGCCGCGTTAGTGATATTACTCCCGAAATGGGGTGAATTGCGAATTGGTCTGTTGGCTCTAAGAAGCTGTAGTAAATTTCCCCGTTTCGGCCAAGATCTGCGTCTTCTGCGACTACTTGGACGATGCTTTTATGTACAGGGATGTCTTCGGGGACGACATCTTGATATTCAGTCGGGAAAAATAAAGGGTTTAAATCGTTTGTGTCTAATATTGTGACCTTTACGACTGCGTCAGCTTCTAGCACAATTTTATGTTTGCCTTCCCGTTTTTGAGCAGTAGCTCTAACTTCTAACTCGTATTTATCTTTGCGCTCCCGATTTAACACCGCATTGTTACCGGTTCGAGTTCGGATAAATAGAAAACAAAAATCACCCACTATGCGTTCTTCGGCTTTAAAAAATTTGTCCCTATCACCACTTGTGATTTTAAAGCGAAGGTCCTGCAAGTGGTGACCCGGCCCCAGGGGGATACCGATCCGCTCTTCGCCGGGGTCGGGGGTAACGTAGGTTTTACCGACACTATTTTCGGGGATTGTGACATTATAACGCGGCCGCGTAAAACGGAAGTCTAACGAGGGGGAGGGGGTCTCGAGGGTTAGCACTGTTGTTAGGAATAGCTGCAATGGTATAGCGAACGCAGGTCGCCACATTTTGATTGGGGATTAGTCGAAGGCATAGTCCATCTGCAACACAAAAAGGCGAAGCGTTGTTTTAACACGGTGCCTGCCACTGTGGCCAGTCGGATAAACCGCTCCATACGAAATACAATTCTATGAAATCACATTTGGTGTTCAATGCATTACAAAGCATATTGTACAAAAAACCCAAATTACAATACTGAAATAACAACAAAAAAAAAACGATGTTAAAGCATATTCTTTCTCAAGTGAACCATCGCTATCTCTGTCGTGTTCGCCCGTTTATCCGTGTTTATCCGTTTCTTTCTAACACATGCACGTATGCGTTTAAAGTGCAGAATGCAATGAAATGTGTGGGTGCAATTGGGGGGCGGGTGTTAAGGGGGGCACAAGCACCTACGGTAACCATTAAACGAACAGTTATTTCCGCTGGTATCGACTGAGCGAGCGAGTGAGAGCACGTACATTCTGTATTACCGACACGGCACCTGCACCAAGAATATTAGTGTGTATGAGGAAGACCCTGAATCGTATATACACGTACCACCAGCGGTACTAAAAAGTTTTTAATATTACACGAAGTTTAGCTTGAATTTGTTACATATTGTAATCGTATGAACTGTCTTACAGTGGGGGGGGGGGGGTCTAAGGGGGGGTTTATATTACAAATAGTTGCAAAACTTTACTTTAATGCTCTGCATTTTATACAGTGCAAAATATGATTACTTAAGGAGGGTAAAATACGTATTTTGAATATTGGGTTGTTTGAGAACCACTGTGCCCTAGTACATCATGTAATAACCTATATCGTGTTGGGTTGTATATCTATATATAGAATTCAGAAAAATCACTAGATGTCGTGTGAATTTTTTACGTTTTGGTAATGGGGGATTCGTGGAAATAATTTCCGGGCCCGGACATGAGTTTCAGAGCCGTACTCAGCGGGGGTTATAGAGCTTAAATACAGACGCATCCCTAAATAAGGATGTATGTATCACATATGTAAAGACAAATTGGACGAACATGTGAAAACTAGGAAATTGGAAAGAGTTAAATGGAATTGGCAGCAGAATGTTGAAGGGGGTTGGTAGAAAAAAGAAAATTGGTACGATTGGGAAATTAGGATATTGGGAGGGGGGATTAGATGAGGGGGGCAGAAGGAAAATTGGTGGGAAATCGAAATTCAGAGAGTTTTAGGTAAATTGCATATTACGGCGCTTTTTTGTTTGTTCTCTTTTGGGATTTTCTTGTAAGGAAATTTGAAGGAAGCTATTATTATTATTATAGATATTTTTCAGGAAATAATTCGACCATAAGTTTTCAGCAAAGCCCCAGAGCGGACACAAAGAAAATTGTAATCTTCTTTTAATTTCCTGAAAAATCAAACCATAATTTCTTTGTTTCGTGCTTTGGACGGAAAACATGCAAGCCCCAACTTTATATTAAAATTGGCATTTTTTTTAGGTTTTCCATTAATAGTTTACTGCAATGCGTATTCAAAAATACAATTATTTGAATTAAAAAATATTTTCTTTCTCAAAAAATAATATATATATTTAAATATTCAATCCTTAGCGCATAAAGGTTATATGTCCAACAAAATAAATGTCTTAGTTTGTACCATATTTTTAATATTATTAATTATTGATTAAATATTAATTCCTTAGAGTACAAAGGTGATAAATCCTAATGCCAAATTTCTACACTTGTAGAATATAATTATTAAAAATATAGATTACGTAATATTTCACTCATAGACCGCAAAGGGGACATGTCCTGAATAATTTTGCAACTTTCCATATTCTAAATATTAAATCTATGTTCCTTAGAGCATAAAGATTATAAGTCCAACAAAATGAATGTCTTGTTTTGTACCATATTGTTAATTATTGATTAAATATTAATTCCTTAGAGTGTAAAGGTGATAAGTCCCATTACATAATTATCTACACTTGTAGAATATAATTATTTAAAATATGTATTACGTAATATTTCACTCATGGACCTCAAAGGTGACATGTCCTGAGTGATTTTGCAACTATTCCATATTCAAAATATGAAATATTAAATCATATATCCCTTAGAGCATAATGGTTATATGTCCCACTGTAAAATACAAAGTAGCGAAGAAGCTAAAGCAATCGGTTGTGTGTCTGTAGCATTCTTGGAACAAAAAAGTGTTTGTCTCGTCGCCCTGAATCCAAAAATATATATAACTAATATTATATATTATAATTTTGGGTTTTAAAAAATCTAATTAATTAAAAACCGCTGCTCGCTTCGCTTATATTACTTATAAGGCGAGCTGGACGCATAGGTGCGTTGCACCTAAGCTTGATTATCGAATATTTATTTATTTTCAATATTTGAATATAGTCGAATATGTTATGGCAATGTCTGTTATTATTTGTTTTTCATTTGGCCGCTGTACACTGTTACAAATAAATGTGTCGTATGTAATTTTTATTGTACACGCGAAATATTCGGTTTATTTCTATGATTCTTGTGTGTTCCACTGTTCGGTTGTGTTTTTCATTTTTGTTTGTTTTTGTGTTCTGGAGCGTGCGACATATTATTCTATGGCATTTTTCCTCGTGTTTTATCCGCATTTTTGTTTCTGCTTTCATTCTGTCTGTGGCATTTTTAATTTATAGTTTAGTGGAATATATCGTTGTCCGAAAATATTACTGACTTTCCTTTACTCAATTAATGTCAATTACTGACATTTTCATTTTTTTCTTTGTTACTTGAGTATATATATATATATATATTATTATTATTAAAATAGTTTCATTAAAGTTAATAAAAATAGAGCAAAATGTGTAAAGTCGTCATTTATCAAAATTAAATTACGTAAACGGCATTTTTAATGACTAAATTAATAAATATAAATGTAGTAATTTGCATTTGGTCCCAAAAGTCTTTATGTAGTCGGAATATCAATAAGCTAGTCACCTAATATGGAATGTTTAGTGGGGATGCGACCCGGTAGCAGCCCCGCTGCTCCCCCCCGTTCCCCCCCCCCCCCCCCTACAATCCCACGCCACTGTAATATAATTTATGATGTTGATAAATAACCCCGTGGAAGATAAATGTCTAGTACGCCCATGGCATGTGATGAATATAATTAATATTTACAGCGATGATAGCTGAATATTAAAATTATTTGCCAAATGATTTATTTCTACGTTAACTACCTTAACAGATGGAATTTCTGGGCCCCCGCCACACCAAATTTCCACCAATCTCTGTTTCACTATCGTCTATATTTATAGCCGTCGTATAAATCTCCCTCAATCCAACCCTGGCCACTTATTAAATCACCGGGCCGCGAATTCTTCTACAACTTTTATTATATCGCACAGATTCTTATCAAAATGCCTCCAAAAAGAATTAAAGCAGAAAGAAACGTTTATAGTGTCGATAAGGTGCATATACTCTAGATTACCGACATCTATTTTTAATTGTAAAAATATTCAAATTTCCGTGTAATAATGTAACAATCATGTTTTGATTATCTGAATTTAATTCTGCCCCCCCAACTGTTTGTATTACTGCAAATGTAAAAACAGTGTTGTAATTATTTTAATTACACCAGAAACGATTAACGTTAATTCAGTACGCGGACACTGTTAAAAAATCGTTAAATTTGTCAACTTCTGGCCTATATATTTATTATTACATATTTTAAAATGCAAAAATATTTAACTTAATTTTTTATGGCTTTTGTATTAACAATATTAAATAATATTGTAGATATAAAATATCTTAGAATTATTAGTAGAATTTTTGGGGGTTTAAATTATTTTTATAAGGTTAGTATTAAGGGGGGTTTCAAATTTTGGGGCCCTATAACTCGGGAAGTATACGGGCGATTGGATTTAAACTGCACACGGATTCAAATGGGGTGTTAAATAATATGTGTAGTCAATTTGGTGTGAATCGGTCCGGTACCTTCAGAGGAGTACAAAGCACAAATTTGCTCTTACGAGCGGATGACTAACATCCAGTTATATATATTTTTGGATTCAGGGTTACGAGACAAACACTTTCGTTAAGGCCTATTTTTTTATTTGAGAATGCTACAGACACACAACCGATTGCTTTAACTTCTACGGTACTTCGTACGGCGCTAAAAAAATACATTTGCTAGTGAAATGTAATTCAGTGTCAGAATTGAGTATCCAATAAATCCAATAAACTGTGTATCACGTTTCAGCACTTGCAGTTACATCTGCATCTACCTATGAATTCAATTAACTTCGAACAACACCCTGAATTCAATACACACATACAAACACACATACAACCAACATACAAGCTTATCGCTCAAGCACGTACATTTATATATATATATATATATATATATATATATATATATATATATATATATATATATATGTATATATGTATATATACGCTTGGAGCGTGCATAAATGGAATTATTAGTGTAAACCACGTCACGCGTCCTGGCCCATGTAGATAATTAATATAAACAATAAAACATACAGCGCCACTCGAGTTATGCGACTGATATTTGCACTGCGTTATAACAAGTAGACAAATATTCGCTACGTGTGTCTGTCTGTGTGTGTGTGTGTGTGTGTCTGTGAGTGATGGTGTCATGTTATGAGTGACATAAAATCTATGTTTTAGTCGGATAATTGTTCCACTTGAGCACGGATAATTGTTGCTGAACTCTATACGTAATTTTCATTGTTTTCCCGCGGCTCACAATGCCTTACAGCTCTATTGTAATGAAATTATCCTAAATGCACTTGCTAATTACATACACACACACATATAAAGGCGAGCTGAAGGCATAGGTGCATGCACTTATACTTGTTTTATTAACTTGTCGTATAAAATATACAAAAACAACTTATTTCATCGTTATTTTGAATTATATATATACATATATAAATAAACCCCGAGATCTAAGTGGGTATATATGTGTAGAACGCTTTAATTATAATAATACAAATTGGTATAGACGATTCGAGCCACTGTATGCCAGTTAACCTCGAAGCCAACGAGATTGTCATGGATTTAATAGCATTTATTAAAATTTATATTATTATTACGGAAACTGGACTGTATATGATATGGGCACATAGTGCAAATCGGTTTACCTAATCTATCAAGAATTTTATTATTTTACGAGTGTATTGAATTCTGATTAAAACTCGAATTACGAATGCAAGATTATTCGCATTCTTTTTATATATCCGGTTTTCTGCTTATCCGAATATTTAAACGTATCAAATTTTCTGGATATTTAAATATTCGGTTATCTGAACGTATTCGGATGCATTACCAATTTAATTTAAAGTAGGAAATATAAGAAAATAATTTTTGTAAAAATATTTACAATTTTAATATTTAATTAATTTGGGATCAACTGTAGGTTCACCCACCATGCCCATCTTTGATTTTGAGACTACATAATGTTAACTATGGATTTGAAGATTGTTTACATAAAATATGTAATGGTAACTATGGATATGTGGGCCCATAAATGGGCATTTTAAATATGTTTAGGGTGTAATATTTTGTCGATACAAATGCCTGGTTTAAAGGCAGATAATACAGGTATTTTTCAATAGATATTGATGGGTTGTGTGCAGGTGATTTATCAGCGTAACTAGTGCCATCTATTCGGCGTAAACTACCCGCAGTACACGTGTTTGTTTAACGCGAAACTTGAACCCATAAATTAGCATTGTGTTCCCACATAAAAGGGAAAATAATACATTATTATCATTATTTTGTTGTTGCTTTCTTTATTTTCGTCGGTTCCTCGAGATTTCCTATCTTCCTTTCAGTGTTATGACTCCAGGCAATTCGTCTTCTGTTCTGCCACAACACGAAGCGCTTATAAACGATCGATACGGACCTGTAGTATCTCTACCAAATGTTAATACACTAATTTAGAGTTCATAGCTTAAGGGCATCGCTTAAGGGTCATTCACAGTGAACCAAATTGGCATAAACATTAAAAAACATAATTAATAATCTAGTTTGTCTTATGGCAAACTATACTTGCATTCACAACTACTAAATTAAGGCAGTAATTATTAATTTTGTTAGTGTACAAGATAGCATTATTGGTCATTAAACTGAATAATTAATTGCAATTTTTTAATGGAATCTAATTATTTTCGGAAGACATCTGTCTGTGTGTGTGTGTGTGTGAATGTTCTAAAACTAAAACTGTTTAAATTAAAATGATTAAACTTAATATTTTTGAAAACAAGAAGTACTAGTTTATTCTAATCTTTACATATCTCGGAAATGGCATGAATTAGAGAAAAAGTATCCTTTATAAAAGTTACAGATAATAAAATTTCTAGTAACTTTTGTTTTAAAAGTTCTTTTAGAAAATGTACCATTTAGTGACAAATTGACTTTGAAAATTGTTATTTTATAAATACGTTTCCCTACTTTTCATATTTAATTACTCTTTCTACTTTTACAATATCTCAGAATTGGGATGAATTAGAGAAAAGGGGTCCTTTATAAAAGTTAAAGATAATTAAATTTCTAGCAACTTTTGTTTTAAAAGGCTTTTTAGAAAATGTACCATTTAGTGACAAATCGATTTTGAAAATTGTAATTTTATATTTACGTTTTCTTAAATATAATATTCATTTTATATCAGATTTTATTACTTTTGCTACTTTTACAATATCGCAGAATTGGGATGAATTAGAGAAAAAGTGGCCCTTTTAAAAGTTGAAGATAATTAAATTTCTAACAACTTTTGTTTGAAAAGTTCTTTTGAATAATGTACCATTTAGTAAAAAATTGATTTTGAAAATTGTCAAATTTAAATTATATTTCCCTAAATATAATATATATATATTGATTTTGTTTCATAGCAATCGTATTATGTATTTAAAACAAAATAAAATTATTTTATATACAGATTGTGAAAGTCAAGTGAAGCACACTCCTATTTAAATATATATATATAATTTCTATAGATATAAATATATATATGACAACCAAAGAAATATTCGTCAATCAAAAATATCTGTGTGAGTTTTTACAATTTCCATCACAAAATACTTTAGTAAAAGGTAAATTTTCCGCTGATAACAAATTTCTATTAGATATACTGTGTATGTCGATTGGAAAACCTTTTGAAATGTTACCGAACAAAAGAAAATTCGTCGAAGGATAAAAAATATATATTTTGCGCGATAACTTTTTATATACAATGTTAAAAAAAAAGAAACTGTTCAAACAAAATAAAAAAGAAATGTATAAAAAGTATAAAAACAGTCACCGTTTCTCAATACCATTTGCACATACAAAAGGAAATATCAAACAATGTCACAATTACTGCATTAATAAAAAATTATAAAGACAAATAAATTGTCTAATTGTTAAAATTACTGCGATATTTAATTGTTTTTGTCTCAAATTATAATTTAAAAATATATTTTACGTTGTTATTAAGAAAGTAATTATCGATTTAAATGGTTATACAAATTTCGAGGTCCACTAGGTATAATTTGGCTATTGTGCATTATGTGCCCATATCATATACAGGCCATTCTACATTGCTATAATACTATAAATTTTAATTAAAGTTAACATTTTTGAATGTAGGACAATTTTTTTGATTAACAAGCTTAGGTACAAAGCACCTACGCTTTTAGCTTGCCTTATAAGTAATATATGCAACTTCCACCTCCTAGTCACGCTTGGCATGGTATTAAAATTTAAAAATAATTATATTTAATTATCATGCCCTTTTGGTTAACAATTTGAATAAATGTTATAGATATAAAAAGTCTTACGATTCTTTGTAGATTTTGTTAATAAACTCAAAAATAATTTAGTAGCAAATTTTAATATTCAAACTTATATTTTTAAATATTTTTTTATGGCCTTTAGGTTAGCCAAATGAAAGAATCTTGTAGACATAAAATATCTTAGAATTCTTTGAAGTATTTTTGTTTGTTTTAATTATTTTTCTAAGGGCAGTATTAAGGGGGGCTCCAAATTTTGGGGCCCCATAACTCGGAAAGTATACACGCGATTAGATTAAAACTGCGATCGAATATTGATGTGACTTGGTCCAGTTCACCCCATCAGTCACTAATCAAAAAATGTCCCTGCTCCATAGATAAATCACTTCGAAACACAATCAAATGATACCTATCTCTCTCTGAATGGTTACATCTCGAAATCTGACCATATATCAGCCTATAAAACACACCTATCTCTCTCTCTCTCTCTCTCTCTGGGTGCCCAGTTAAACTGATCGTTTAGCTAGCCAATTTGCATTGGCCATTTTAATTTTGTACGCAATCTAGTGAACACAGTGGTGGAGAAGGGAAGCGGGTTGTAAAAGGGGAGTAGTGTGTAAGAGTGGAAAAGCTCAATGCGGTGATCGTACACTATCGGATTGCAATAAACATTCCCCTGACGCGCCCCCCCCCCCTTGCCCGCCGGCGACGGGTTGCACTGGAGCAACGGTGCATGGGTTTACCTCTATATAGTACACGTTGTGACTTCTATTCAGGGGGTTCCCCAATGGAATGGGGGGGTTGGTATACGTGTAGGGGGGTTTATGACTCTGTACCCCCCGAGTACGGACCTGGATAGAATCCAATCACAATGTGCCAGAACACAAAAACCGGGAGGAAACTATAAATTTGTTCCTGATATTGGATAAGAACGGACACACACACAGACAAACAGAGAAAGAAAATAGTCAAATCGTACTTAAAGGACATCGAAACATTCTTTTAAAGAAAAAGGAAATGTGGATTGGCTTATACTCGACTAATATATATATAATAAAAAAATAACGGTAATTCTTAAGTGCAATTAAAGTCGTATGTACTGAATAATTAGCAAAATAATTTATGCCCCTAAAAATGTTCCGTTCGTTTTGGCGCTGAAGTTGTTAGCGCCGAGGTTTTTATTTAAGACAGCAAATAAATTGCCTTATAATTTTCTTGCAAACGCGCCAAGGGAAAAATATGGTTAATTACAATGAAGTAAATTTAAAACAGGGTTGCCAACACGCTAATATCCCTACGTGACAGCCACAAATTCCCCCAAATTTAGTTAAATTCTTCCCGATTCATCTTACGTACTTTCCCTAACGTTAACGTTTTATTTATTACACCATATCGTATTGTAATTTTATACAATGACTTGCAATTATAACGAAAACGTATTACTATAACAGCAAATTTCAAAGGCGATTTTTTAGTAAATGGTACATTTTTCGAAAAATACTTTCAAACAAAAGTTGCTAGAAATTTTAATATCTTTAACTTTTACAAGAATCACTTTTACTGTAACTCGTGCCGTTTTCGAGATATGCCCAGAACAATATGGGGGTAAATAGGGAAACGTAAGTATAACTTGGTTATTTTCAAAGGTGATTTTTCAGTAAATGGTACATGTTTACCAAAAAACATTTTGAACAAAAGTTGCTAGAAATTTTAATACCTTTAACTTTTATAAGAATCAGTTTTACTGTAACTCGTGCCGTATTCGAGATATGACTTGAACAATATGGGGGTAACTAGGGATACGTAAATATAACTTTGCTTATTTTCAAAGGCGATTTTTCAGTAAATGGTACATGTTTATTGAAAAACTTTTCAAACAAAAGTTACTAGAATTTTTAATATCTTTAACTATTATAAGAATCATTTTTATTGTAACTAGTGCCGTTTTCAAGATAAGCCATGGAATAAATTAGGGCAACGTAAATATAACATAGTTCTTTTCAGAAGCGATTTTTCAGTAAATGGTACATTTTCAGAAAAAAAAACTTTCAAACAAAAGTTGCTAGAAATGTTAATATCTTTAACTTTTATACGAGTCACTTTTACTGTAACTTGTGCCGTTTTCAAGTTATGCAAAAAATAATACATTACGTATACGACAGTAAATAAATATGTCGTTATTTACCGATATGGACGGTAAACAATAGCCTATATATTATGATATATATGTCTTTTACAATATACGTGTGTATGTTTTAGCCATTGTGGAACTGTCAGTGTTACCAATAATATAGAAACGAATTTTATCTCTGTTCTGGAAGTGAACAGAATTTCGTGAAAGAAACATACATACGTACATACATCCATCCATCGCGTAGTTCTCTGTACGTACACGTGAACAATGCATTCTTGTTCTCTTCATGTTTCGACAGGTATAGAACGGCGACACTGGGGAGGCATTTGGGGGGGGGTATGAAACCGTTATATACGGGTTAGGAGTTTCGTTCGGATTTCATAGTGTTATTATATATACGATACATAAGTTTTTTTTACACTTTGTTATGTTTGGTCAGTGGCGCACTAGTTAAATATACAAGGGGGACACTGTTATATATATTATTATTATTTGGAAGGACTTTTAAACCGACTTTATATGACAGAAAATATATTAAATTTGATTTAATGGTTTTATAATAATATGAAATTAAAAACAAGGTAATAGCACTAATGCAATCAGCTCAACGTATGTGTTGTTAAATGGATCATACATATGTAGCCACGAAGGTTGTGTCTTCTGTGTGAATAGCGTAAAAAGAATGTAAGATAAAAGCTGTGTGTGTTTGTGTTGGCATTAAAAAGTGATTGAAGAGCAGAGACTACTCTTATTGAAGGAGCGCTTTTTGTGGGGCGAAAACAGCTGAATCTGATTTCTAAAGGGGACCAAGTTAAGTTCGCCAAGTGAACCAATCGATAACACGAAAATTATGCCATTCATTTTTTAGCTATGCGTTATTCAAGCGCACGGACTTACAACCAAAACCGTCTAAGTCCGTATTCAACCAATTTTATATATATATATATATATATATATATATATATATATATATATATATATATATATATATATACATTTCGTAAACTTCTGCAAGAAATCGTTAATTCCCTTCAAAGGAATATGCATTGTAAAACAGAGCAAAGTCCTTGTATTTGTGTATGTTGGCAAATTTGGGGCAGAAATTGGTAAACCCTTTACAGGTAATATGATTTCGTTGTAAATCCAACTAATATGCATTAATAAATATTTCGTTCGAAGTCGTTTTTAATTATTATACACCCTTTTGGTTAATAATTTAAAAAATTGTTATAGCTATAAAAACTATTACCATTTTTTGTTAAATTCAAAATTATAATATTAATAATAGTTGCTTAGAAATAACAAACTTTAACAAAATTGTAATTTCGTGTTGCTAGAAGAATGGAACAAAAACATATTCTGTGTATTAATGCTCGAGAAATTTCGTTACATTTAAAAAATTAACTTACGTACAACGCACCTATGAATCTCGCCTAATAAATAATATGCGATTCAAGCAGTCGTTTTGAATTATTATGCCCTTTTTGTTAACAATTTGAAAATATGTTATAGATATAAAAAGTAACATTTATTGTTAAATTCAAAATTGTAATATTTAATTTAATTCTTTATGGCATTTGTGTTAACAACATGAAAAAATCTTGTAGATATAAAATATCTTGTAATTACTACTAGAATTTTTGGGTGTTTTAATTATTTGTATAAGGGCAGTATTAAGGGGGGTTTCAAATTTCGGGGCCCTATAACTCGGGAAGTATATGGGCGATTGGATTTAAATTGCGAGTGGATCCAAATGGGATGTTAAATAATATGTGTAGTAAATTTGGTGTGAATCGGTCCAGCACCTTCAGAGGAGTAGAGGGCACAAATTTGGTCTTACGAGTATATAAGTTATATATATTTTTGGATTCAGAGCAATGAGACAAACATTTATTTTAAGGACATTTTTTGGTCCGGGAATGTTACAGACACACGACGAATGCATTGATGCACCTATGTTTATTTATATGTCTATTTATTTAAACCTATAAAACGTATGTTTGATAAACAAATATATATATATATATATATATATATATATATATATATATACAATTCTAAATGTAATCCAGTGTGTGTGTGTGTGTGTGTACAGACGTACAAACAGAGATAGTCGAATGTAATGTAATGTTGCAAACACTTGGAAGTGAAGTGTGCTCTGAGAACAGTGTAATGATAGTCTACTCACGTACAAATTACATTTTAGGTTCAAGGGTCAATAATTTTGAACCGACGCCACCCCTTTTCCCCTGCCCCCTGCCCCCCTAGCCACTTGCCTCTTTCAAATTTTACACAAATTGACCATCGGCCACCGCTATAACCATTTTTGACCACCGTCAACATAAATACACCGCTAAAAGATTCTTTTTTATCTTTATATTACGCGCAGATATTTATTTTTGATTGTACAAACACAAGCACCAATGTCTCCCGCTCGACAAAATAATGCTGTATTAGAAATATAAATAATTAAGGGACAAGAAAGTCGATTTTTAGATTTGAACAATAGACGATTTCCTTTTGAAAAAGGAAAAAGAATGGTGACAAATGTTTGGGTGTAAGTTGGAAAATTAGTGGAAACGTTCAAGTTGGAGCATTTTTATTTGGGCGGAAGTTGGTCCGGACGCCGGCGTCGTAGTCGGCGCTGCTATTCAGTAGTGCCAACCGAACAGCAATATAGTAGTAGGCATGTAATAAATAAGATTGGCAGATTTGACCATGTCGGCGCGACGTTAGAATAGCAATTTTAATCAATCATGAAGTTAATGTGGCTCGGCTTCGAGTCCCGGCCACCGCTGCCCGTGCACGTGAACTGCAGAATTAGTTTGGCGGGGCGGGGTGTGGGGGGGGGGGGTCGGGTGATTGGGTACATTGCTTTTGGAATTGGCCACACTTCCCGAGGGGACATTTTCATTATTTCACTTGTATATGACTTTATATTCCACTTTAATTTATATACATATATATATATATATATATATATATATATATATATATATATATATATATATATATATATATATATATATTTACTTTTGTATATTTTACATTTCTCTTATTAGTTTTGCAAAAACTTTTAATTATAATAAACAAATTTTCAATTTACGGTACATACAACGCAATGATGCGTCCCTGGTTGCCTGATAGTTAATATATGCGATGCGAGAAATGGTTTTTAATAATTATGGCCTTTTGGTTAATAATTTGAAAAAATATTATAGATATAAAATAATCTTACAATTTTTTAATGCATAATTTAAAAATCAAAATTATAATATTTCTTTTAATTTTTTATATAAAAAAGAAGCTTAGGTACAACGCACCTATGCGTCTAGCTCGCCTAAAACATTTCAAGTCATTTTATATCTAGAACATTTTTTCAAATTGTTAACCAAACGGTTATAATAATTAAAAACCGCTGCTCGAATCGCATATATTACATATAAGGTGAGCTGGACGCATAGGTGCGTTTTACCAAAACCTGTTTTTTATAAAATTAATCTATAAAAAAATTGCAGTCTTTTTATACCTATAACATTTTTTCAAATTGTTAAGCAAAAGGCCATAATTATTAAATACCGCTAGTCGCATCGCATATTACTTATAAGGCGAGCTGGACGCATAGGTGCGTTGTACCTAAATTTGTTTTTTATTAAAATAATCTACGAAAAAATTGTAAGACTTTTTATATCTATAACATTTTTTCAAATTGTTAACCAAACGGCCAATAATAATTAAAAATCGCTGCTCGCATATATTACTAATAAGGCGAGCTGGACGCATAGACGCACCTAAGCTTGTTACACAGTTAACTGTAGACTAAATCAATAACTGTACAAATATTTGTTGTATAGTTGAATAATTTTTATAATTTTAAATACAAACAAAGTGCGGCACAATTAAAAATGTTTTTGCCGTTAAATATACGTTTTGTTTAATGTCACAATTATGAGAATCAATTTTGTTGTTGTCATAAATCACACACGGACAGACAGACACACAGACAGAAAATCGTTTTTAATTTAATTCCAGTATAAAATTGACAAATTTACATAAAAACAATCAATACACACACACACACACACAGTCACAAATGGGAAGCTTTTTCAACTACGTCATTTAATTTTTCATAAATACTGCTCTGATTTGACTGCAGTCACAAACGTCACAAATTTACATAACACAAAATGCATCAAATGTTGTTTCATTTCAAATTATTGTTCAATAATCGCAATTCTAAAAATAATAAACATAAAAACAAACTTTTTCAAAGTCATCGTCATTAAAGAAATAAAAAAAAACTGGAGTGGCCTTGACTTCCCTGTCCACCTGTATTTATAATAAAGCTTTATTTTGTTTTAAATTTCTATTAAAATTTCTTTTATGATTAGATTTAATCTAAGAAAGTAATTAAGTCTATATAAAAAAATTGACTAGGGAATAATAATTAATTTAAGGGAATAATAAAAACGGCTGAATACTATAGCTCTTTTGTTCTCCCGCACAGGTGTAAAATGTACTAGTTCCGGCAAAATAGGTAATGAATTCAAATTAAGTTCTAATTAATATGCGTAAAACATAACTAATTAATAATGCAAGAAATTAAACATTAAATATGAGCCATTGAAATATTTTCGTGTGCAATAAATAATATATGTATGTTTTCTGTTAGTGGCGCGCGCTTAATTGTGACCCTTATGCGCTGCAGACGTAATGCTTCGTTTACGCATGGCTGTTCCATGCCAAGTAACGCATATGCGAGCATATGCGAGCATATGCGCGCATATGCGCGCATATGCGGTCCATGTAAGTGTTTATGCATCCGACCAAGTTTTGCCTTGTCGTGGCGTTTATTGTGGCATGTAATTGAACTATTTGCTCTTCCCTAACGTGAATATCTGGAACTACTATTAATAATGAAACTATATCAATTGTAATTATATCACGGACTCTCACAGTTTACTGCATCATTTTGTCCAGTCAGCTTTGATCTTGTTTCCTGTGGTATTTTTGCATTTATACTTTTAATTTTGCGAATTAATATTCTAAAATCAGTCTTTTTTAAGACTATTAATAACATTTTGGTTTTTGATTGTATTGTAGTTAAATTATATAGTGTACACTATTTATTTTTTTACATCAGTCTTTCAATACAGATTTGTTTGTTGTACTTAGTTTGTTGTTGCTGTATTGTAGTTTATTAGTATAGTTTTCACTATAAGTTTTCTAAAATCGATCGTTTACAAGACACATTTGTGTGATTTCATTTTTTGTAAAGTTCACACTATAAAATCAGATTATATTTTTTATTTTCTTGTTCTACTACCATATATTAACTTTTATTTTTATATTATTATTTAAGCATGTCTAGTGATAGTGATACTATTAGCACCCACAGTGTAAGTAGCAGTAGTAGTAGTAGTATTTTAAGTAGGAATAGTTATAGAAGTAGAAGTAGTACAAGCAGCAGTTCCCAAAATAATGCTCTTTCGAGTACTAGTTCTAGCTGCTCTAGTGGTAGTTGCACTGCTAGTTGCTCTAGTTGTTGTAGTGAAACTGGGCATGTAGTGGCATTATCCCTTCTAACCTATTGGGCACGTAAACGTGATGTAAACAAAAGACGCAAACGTAGATGGGGTGTTCGCCCGATCAACAGTTTTCGAAAAATAAGGGGCCAATTTGTTTTGTTTAAACATATGAAACAAGTTGACCCACAACAATTTGCCCAATATACACGTATGTCGGTGGGTAACTTCGACTATCTGTTGAATTTGTTAATACCCCATTTAACAAAAAAATGCCGAAATGAGCCGTTGAGTCCAGAACACCGATTTGCGATGACATTACAGTAAATACATACATTCTACACTATATTATTTAAATAAGTAGGTTCATCACTATAATTCTATGGAATATGATTATTTCAGTTTTCTGTCGCAAGGAAATTCGCTCCAATCTGTTGCTTGGGCGTTCAATGTGGGTAAGACGACTGCCCATAAAGTTGTAGCCGAAACCTGCAAGGCTATTTGGGACGTATTGCATCCACTTTTTGTCCGAGCACCGGAAACCGAAGAAGACTGGTTGTCCATCGCCGAAGGATTTCGAACACAATGGAATTTCCCTCATTGTGTGGGAGCTTTGGATGGAAAGCATATCAGCATACAAGCGCCAAAAGGCTCCGGATCGTTGTATTTTAATTACAAAAAACATTTTAGTATCGTACTCATGGCTGCTTGTGATGCTGATTATAAATTTACATTAATTGATATCGGGGCATACGGTTCGGCTAGCGATGGCGGCGTTTTCCGGGATTCAGCATTTGGTCAATCCTTTGATAAAGAAGAAATTAAACTGCCGAAACCATCGTTACTTCCAAACACTACACTCGAATTCCCTTATTGTTTTGTAGCCGATGAAGCATTTCCATTAAAAAACTATATTATGCGACCATATCCAGGGACAGGTTTGGCATTGGATAAGCACATTTTTAATTACCGACTCTCTCGAGCGAGAAGGACAATTGAAAATGCATTCGGCATATTGTCAGCGAGATGGCGCATCCTCAGAAAAAGCATAATAGGAAGTGTCCATAACATTGAAGAATATGTTAGAGCAACAGTGGCACTTCATAATTTTCTCAGGGAAAGAGAATCAACTGTGCCAGCGGTTGAACGGTATTACTGTCCGCTAGGGTATACAGGCGACCAAAATATTGAAATTCAGTCAGTTGGCAGATTGTCTGCTAATAATTCAAGACATGGAATGATTGAATTAAGAAATAGGCTAAAAGACTATTTTGTTATGGAAGGGCAGGTAGATTGGCAGTGGCAACATATTGAACAAAACTTGGAAGCCCCCGACGAAATTTAAAGGCCACAATTTTGGTCTTACGACAAGAATTTTTTGTAAAGAAAATATGTAATGTAAACGCATTTACAAGTTCTTTTTAAAGTTATTTTCCCCATTCTTAACATAGTTAAAGAAAAACAAAAAAATTGCATAAGAGTAACAAAATCAGTGTAAACTTATAAATTCGATTACATAAAAAAAAAAATATATATATATATATATATATATATATATATATATATATATATATATATATATATTTATATATATATTTATATATATATTTATATATATATTTATATATATATATATACATAAAAAATTATATTAGAATTATTTGAAATAATAAGTGATACGGTATGTTACATGTATATCTAAAAAAACACTTAAAAATATTATAAATAGGGACTTAAATTCTACGTTATTGTAATTATAAATATAATAAAAATAAAAAAACAAAACAGAACTCTTTTAAACCAAACATACTATAAAATATTATGCATAAAAAAACATTCACTCCACAAGCTCACTTAGATCCTCCATTTCTCCAACAAGAGCATAGCATTTTTTTCGATATAACTTTTGATTTGCCTCAGATAACGTATTTAATTTTTTTGCGATTAACAGGCCTACTATATCATTGGTGGATTGGACAGGGGGGTCATGGTGATGGCGGTGGGATTTCTTTTTTAAAAATTTTTGAATGGTATCTAATGTGGGATCTGATTTGGATTTTTTGGGCTTGGACGTGTCTAAATTTGAGGATGGGTGTTGTTTTTTGGGAGTGTGGGATCCGACAGAATTTTCAGTGGGCAGTTGTGACGGTGATGATATTAATGGAGAAGAACTGCGTCGGAGGCGGTTATATCTATTAATAATAGAGGGGGTTGGAGAAGGAGATATTTGTATTTCAAGAGAAGCAATTTTATCTTCGTGCAGCAATCTCTCAATTAACTCTTCATCCGAATCCTCGATTACGTCGGGAATCGGTGGAGTTAATTTCAGAGCGAAATTAGAGTCTCGCTCAGTAGGACTAAAAAAAAGGTTAAATATATAAATTATAAGATTAGAGGTAATCCAATTCATACATTTATAGGATGTAAACAAATATTAAATAATTACACTTACAGAACCTTCGTCCGAACATGCGGCAACAAAAACTCCAACGCCCGCATATACGGCCAAGTGTTCTTTGTTGCCCCCGATCCGGACGGAACCATTTTTGAGGAGCGCAACTCTCGAGAAAAGCGCTCCCGTATAGCCTTCCACCGACTCTGGACAGTTTTAACTGTTAACAATACAAATATGGAGTGGTCTGCACCCGACTGTCTTATACGTAGTTATTATAAATATATTTCACAAAGAAACTGACAAATCAACCAATACTCCCCAGTCATTAAAATTGTACCATTTAGCTTATTATCAAATATAGAAATGCAGGTGAAAATTTAAATTTATATATAATGGTGGCATTCATTGTATAGGTTACAAATAATAATCTAGTTTGTATTATGACAAGCAATGCTAACATTCAAAGCAACAAAATTAACACAATGTATTATAAATTTTGTTGCTGTGAAACGTTAACTTTGTAGGATTATACTACAAACTGGAATTATTACTTGTAATTTCAGGCCTAATTACCAATTTATTCGCTATGAACGCACATTAATAGACGGCTTATAATTTCTATTTGAAATATTTGATATTTTGGTAAGTACAATGATCTCTGTACTTTTTTAACGTCCTACAACTTCGTTCTTAAAGTGTAGTGAAAATAGGGTACTCCCAATTAAATCTAATTTCGAAAATATACCGAATGAGATTTTGTTTTCTACATTACTGTTTTTTCAATATAAAATATAGATTTTTGTTTCTTTAATTGTACTTATCTATATATTCAAGTATTACTTACCATTTGAATGCACTTTTCTCGCGATATTTTCCCAGGCACTATTTTTTTTTTTTAGGTTTTTAAAATCCGGCTGCTGCTTATCATATAAATATGAATATTTTTGTATTAGCGTAATTAATTCCCCGTCTATCGCTGTCGCCATTTTTCAAACTTATTTGAATAAGGGTCCCCTCTATTCTAATAGCTAAACTAAAATAATAAAGGAATCTGTATTACCCAGACTAGGCTGGCCATCTGTGTTCCTATGTTATAAGCTTTGACCATGCGCTATACCAGAAAGTTGAAATGTTCATGTACGGCTATGCGTCGGCAGTTTACGTGGCATGGTGGAAAATCAAGCGTAAACACTAGATAGGATTTCTGTATATCCATCTTTTGAAGGTCGAGCGCATATGCGCGCATATGCGTTACTTGGCATGGAACAGCCATGCGTAAACGAAGCATAATGCTTCGTTTACGCATGGCTGTTCCATGCCAAGTAACGCATATGCGAGCATATGCGAGCATATGCTCGCATATGCGCGCATATGCGGTCCATGTAAGTGTTTATGCATCCGACCAAGTTTTGCCTTGTCGTGGCTTTTATTGTGGCATGTAATTGAACTATTTGCTCTTCCCTAACGTCAATATCTGGAACTACTATTAAAAATGAAACCTAATCAATGGTAATTATATCACGGACACTCACAGTTTACAACGTCAATTTGTCCTGTCAGTCTTGATCTTGTATTCTTTGGTATATTTGCATTTAAACTGTTAATTTCTTTAAAATATCATTTTTCTAATTTATTTAAATATTGGCCTCCTCTATTCTAATAACTAAACTAAAATAATAAAGGTATCTGTATTACCCAGACTAGGCTGGCCATCTGTGTTCCTATGTTATAAGCTTTGACCATGCGCTATCTCAGAAAGTTGAAATGTTCATGTACGGCTATGCGTCGGCAGTTTACGTGGCATGGTGGAAAATCAAGCGTAAACACTAGATAGGATTTCTGTATATCCATCTTTTGAAGGTCGAGCGCATATGCGTTACTTGGCATGGAACAGCCATGCGTAAACGAAGCATAATGCTTCGTTTACGCATGGCTGTTCCATGCCAAGTAACGCATATGCGAGCATATGCTCGCATATGCGCGCATATGCGGTCCATGTAAGTGTTTATGCATCCGACCAAGTTTTGCCTTGTCGTGGCTTTTATTGTGGCATGGAATTGAACTATTTGCTCTTCCCTAACGTCAATATCTGGAACTACTATTAAAAATGAAACCTAATCAATGGTAATTATATCACGGACACTCACAGTTTACTACGTCAATTTGTCCTGTCAGTCTTGATCTTGTATTCTTTGGTATATTTGCATTTAAACTGTTAATTTCTTTAAAATATCATTTTTCTAATTTATTTAAATATTGGCCCCCTCTATTCTAATAACTAAACTAAAATAATAAAGGTATCTGTATTACCCAGACTAGGCTGGCCATCTGTGTTCCTATGTTATAAGCTTTGACCATGCGCTATCTCAGAAAGTTGAAATGTTCATGTACGGCTATGCGTCGGCAGTTTACGTGGCATGGTGGAAAATCAAGCGTAAACACTAGATAGGATTTCTGTATATCCATCTTTTGAAGGTCGAGCGCATATGCGCGCATATGCGTTACTTGGCATGGAACAGCCATGCGTAAACGAAGCATAAGAGCTAAGATGCATGGCGGGTGAGAACGTCGAGGCTAACTGGAGCCATAAATATAATCCTCCGGGTGCGATTCCAGTAACGAGGAGCTTGAGAAATGTGCTTCGTTCCGGGAATTGTTAGTGTGAATGCAAACCAAAAAAACACACACACACACACACACACCTGCATGTGTTAAAGTTGAGCTTGGAAAAAATCCGGCTCTAAATTTAGATAATTGACTTATTTGAATATTATCCTGAAAACGGCGACAACATAAAAAGCTCTTCATAAAAGCTGGTTAAAATTCCTGCACCGTTTAGTTTTATTGATAAGCACTTGTGCTTTTTACTTTTTACGCGGCTACTTGTGCTTTTTTCGAGCTTTTTGTGCTTTATTGAGCTTTTGAGCTTTTTTGTGCTTTTAAACACAACAGATTTCTAATATAGCGTTACACCTATTACACCCATTACTATTTATTCATGTAAAACATGTTACAACTTAGTTGGTGCAAGCATTAAAGCATACAGCTCGCTTACTATAAGTTAACCAATCTAAATGTTTAAAACAAGCAATGGTGCACGTGCGCCAGTGCCTCCTGGTTATTATAACTAATGACAGTGGAAAACTACATCGCTAAGCTTTACCTGTCATAGACTCGATACCCATAGGCGTACCATAATAAATTTATATGCATTTAAATACATTAAAATTAATTTTAAATAAATCACATAATTTTTTCTACAATTAAAGGGGGACAATTCACTAGCTACATACATCACTTTTGGAGCAAATAATTGTGAATCGGATACGAACTAAGGACCCCGTGTACAATGTTTATGGAAATGGACATATTTATTATAAAAATATGGACTTACCACAAGTTCCAAAACGTTGGAAGTCCTTTTGAAATATTAATAATTGTTTGATGATTGATGGCACAAATATCAGGACATCTGTAACAAATAAAAATAAATTATTTAGTTCAATTTTGCTATAATTACAAGATTTATTTTACAGTGTGGATTTTCTGTGGCGCCAAAGTGAAAAAATAACTATTCTTATCATGCATGTGCTTCAAAAATATGTTCTTATCAAAACACTAGAATTTTTATTAGTGTACATTAGACGAAACACATGTTTAAAAATAACTATGATGCAGTTTAGTTATTAAAATAAATCAATATTGTTAATGATCGCAATGTGACTGATTGATAAATACACACGCCCAATTTACACTGTTACAAATAAAATTTAAAAGACGCACTGTAACAAAACCTATTAATTTGTGGTTGAAAGAACTTTGTTAAAAAGAAAACAAAAAAAGGTTTGATATAAAAAAATCCTTGACATTCTGACATAAATAGTTTGATGTTTTTTTATCCCTACAACGAAGTCTATTAACGTTTTTATTAGTCAGTTAATTACAGCGTTTTTATTCACCACTTTAAATGGAATAGATTAAATTTAGTTGTCTTATTTTCACGGTCTTATACGTTATGGATAAAAGAAAGTGTTTATGTGTCGGTATTTTAATGGAAAAATTACGTTTTGAGGGCTTTAATCACATTTATGTGTATGTGAACGCTGTGCACTAAAACCATTAAACATAAAAATATAATAAATGAGTTTAAAATTTGTATATTAAGAGGAAAGAAATCCTTTAATGTTTTAAATGCATATTTCAACCGGAAGTCCTTGTTTACTCATGTTATTTTTGAATTAACTCGAAAACTATACGAGTTAGAGAATAATTAATTTCATAAAAGTTAAAAATATAAACATTTCTAGTCAATTAAATATGCAATTTACTAAATAATCGCGTTTGAATAATAATATGTACATTTCCCTAGTTAGTAAAATAAATTTAATACAAAATACAGTACAAAAAGTGGAGTAAAGGCCACTCCAGTTTGATTTATATTCAATAATTTTATTATACTACAAAAAAAATCATTTTTAATTATAATAATTATTAATATTGTTTTTAGGGTAACTTTAAAATAAATTGTAAAACATTTAATTTAGGTACGCCACTGTGTACTACAGTATTTTTCAACTTTATTCAACAAATAAGGCCCCTTTCTTGCAATTGTTAACCAAAATAATATTACAAGATAGTTTTTGCTGTTTTAGCTAATATCTAATAACATTACAGCGACAATTCCACCTAACCCTACTTTTTGTACGTGTTTGAACTTGCTCCTTAAACTAACCAAAGGTCCTCAAACAATATGTTCACGTTTAGGAGCCACTAAACTCTAAATATAAATAATATAAAACTGCAATCTTTGCCCCAAAAAAAAAACATGATTTTTATGAATTTTTTTCTCAGGTTCGGCTTAAAGTATCACTTTTCTGTTTAAACCAGTTTATAATCCGTTCTTTTGCTTACATTAAAACATTTTTTTTGTAGAAAAATATATAAAACTTTCTGAGATAACGCGGAAAGTATGTGTAGGTCACCACTAAACGGGCGAACTCGAGTATCTCACCACTGGGTTAACTAAATCTAATTTTAATGCTAGATTCAGAAAGAGTATAAAATTCTCTGGAGTTTAAATTATTATTTGGTCTAAAAAGTTCATAATTGGCAAAATGGCGGACGTTTAAAGAAAAAAGTTTTCTATTTTGGGGTTTTATTATCACTTTTAAACTATCGAAAAATGTATAAAAAAAAATATGAATCGATTTTTTCGAACCAAATATATCGATTATATCGTTTTACGAACTAATAATACAAATATTTGACTCGATCAGTGGTTTCGGTATGTGATTTTAAATCAGGTGTAAATAATTTAGTGTCTGCAGCAGAGATTGAATGTTGCATATGGTAATGAGTCATATGTAGTGTGTCTGTTCTAGGTGTATAGGTCGTGGGGCGTGCGCGCATTAACACGGTCGTGTGCATGTGTCACATATATTGCCATAGTTCTAATTGTCAACCCAGTAATACCAACCGAAAATGATTTATAGGAATGTGAATATTAAATTCCCTAAATCTTACATCCATCCGAATATAATTTCGACTCGTTCAATTTATGAACTAACTTTTGGCCCTAATTTATTATTAAAGGGTCAAACCTTACACAAGATCGTTAACTCGCTAGTAGTGACGTTGATGTGTCACAAATATAATATACACTGTAAAAAATGGTGGTAATTAATTATAGTAAAATTACTGTATTTGGTAAAATGGTTTTTCGTTATAGTTTTACAATATAATTACACCAATTTTTTACAGTGTACTACACACTAAAACACCCGTATACATAAAAGCACCAATGCATTCAGCTCACCATATGAAAATTGCGAACTACCCCAGTTTACATTATAATAAATTTATAAATTATTATAACTTTTAAATTTTCAATAAATAAATTTTTAAAAAAAGTGATATCTCAGTAAATGTTACGTTTTTTGAAAAAACTTTTCAAACAAAAGTTGATAGTAATTTAAATATCTACAATTTTTATACAAATTATTTTTATGTAACTCATCCCTATTCTGAGATAATGAGTAGCAAGTGTAAACTATTACTTTTGGTTAAATTACTATAAAAACGTACATATATAATTATTTTAAAAAGCGATTTTTCAGTAAATGATACGTTTTTTGAAAAAAAAATTCAAACAAAAGTTGCTAGAAATTTAAATATCTTTAACTTTTATATAAATTATTTTTCTGTAACTCATCTCTATTCTGAGATAATGAGTAACAAGTGTAAACTATTACTTTTGGTTTAGATATTGATTTCTAAAATTGATATATAGACCAGTAGTTCTCAAAATGGGGGTCACCTGTCTCTGGGATGGTTTTCTACACATACCCATTTGGGGGGGGGGGGTCATTTGAAATCTTTAAGTGCAAAAGGGGGGTCAAAATTGCGAGTTTGAATATGTTTATAATTACAATACTTCGTCTAAGACAATAAAAAAAATTATATATGTATAAAAAACATGATATAATGATTATTACGTAACTAAAAATAATTATTTTTAATTTACGGTTAACTTTCTACACATAAAATATTTTAATAAATATTTATTGTTGTTAGACACAGAAACAAATACAGGGAAATATTACAGACATACGACTCTTTCTGTACTTCGTACGAATTGCTTAAAATTGCATTAACTGTATTTTAAATTCATTTATAGAAATATTAATACAGTTAAAAACAGTAACAAGGTGAATTAAATTCAATGAATAAATTAACAAAAAAAAATAATAATGACGTAATGGTTGCAGCATTCTTGTGCAGTTACGTAACTCATTACAGACATAATTAAATGTACACTAACGTCAAATAATTTGTTTTGTTTCACATTGTTAAAATACTGGAATTATTTAATCATTTTTATTCAGGTGCTCGGATAAAAATATACTTTGATGACTAGACTACATGTAAAAATACTTCAATTACTGTATATAACTTTTTATTATTTGAGCTTTTAATGAGCACAGGCACGGATTCAGGACGATTTTTTTAATACATATATATTATATACGCAAAATTACATAATTATATATTAATAATCAATTTAAAAGAATGAAACAATCGCATTCAAACTGACTATTGTTGCAATCAATCAATAACAATATCATTGTTATCTCTTTAAAATGCAGTAATCATAAATAGGTTTACTTATTTAAACATTAATAGTTTTAAACATGTTTAATTTCTATATATATATATATAAATAAACAAATTAAAACATCTAATACTACGGTGGGCTGAAGGCACTAGTGCCTGCACCTATGTTTGTTTAAAGTTGTCAAAGTGCTAAATATATATGCAAGGCCATTTTCAATGTCTTGCTTAGTGGATAATAAGTCTGTCGGTGTCGTTACAAGTTACAAGTCAGTTTAAAAATAGATTACCATGGTTCAATATTAGTCTACCATGTGCTGTAATTAGTAAACTAGCTTATTTAGTAGCAACTGACGTTCTTAGATGCTTTTTACACGATAATTAGTTGATTCTAAACATTTTAAACATATTTATAAATTGCATTTGTGTCGAATAAGTTTAATAGTTTGTTATACCGGTTAGACTTAACGCTAAGCGTAGCTTAAATCGATTTTTTAACGAATTTAAACCCATACAATTACAAGAATAATAGTAGTTTGCAAAGGTATGCAAATTTACACTTAATTTTTACAGTGTATTGATATTTAAATGTGTACAAATATTTAAAAAATATTTAAATTTAATTTAAAACCTAAAACAAAATTTGCCCCCCTGATTTGTTAGCGCATGCTACGCTACTGGGTTTAGCCACCTTTTCTTATTATTTTATAATCAATTTTATTTCAAATAAGCCGAATTCGTTTAACGGAAAAATAATTGAATTTTTGTTGTTATTTCATAAAAATTATTTTGCTATTGTATATAAATTCGTAAATGCACAGTGCAGTCCACGCCAGTTTAGCCAAACATTAAAGATTTACCCTAATTATTTGCCTATTAAAATCGGGAAACTTAAGAATTAAATCTTTGCTACCTAGAAACATTTTGTGGACTCCTGAAAAACCTTTTTTTTTTGTTAAACATAATAATTTCTTTTGTATATAAATTCGTTGGCCCATTTCTGGGGTAAAATTCCGAGAATGCTGCGTCATCCTTCGACAGGTTTCAACATGTTGCTTAGCGTTAGATAAAGACACGTGAAATTAGATCATATTTTGTGTAGGACAGAGATAACTGAATCATCTGTTTATATTGTAGATAAATAAAATAACAGGAAGTTTACGTTTTTTTTATATATATATATATATAAATATATTTCTTTCCCTGTACTTATAAACTAGATTAAATATTGATAAAATAGATTAGCCAAATATGGATACACAAAGATACTGTGAGTTAAACTGAGTTTATCTATTGGTGTATGTATAAAATTTAATGCAAGGTAAATTATGATTAAATTAATTAATTTAAATTAATTAAATATTGAGGTTATTTGTTTACAGTGTAGATATATAGACATATATCATTTATAAATAAAAATTCATGTACAAATTTCAACACCAATAAACTATAAAAAAATAAGTGTAGATTTACATCCCTATTCTTGCAAAACTACTAAAACATTCCTAATAGTGTAGAAATTTAGTAAAATCAATTAATTTTTAATGTAATAAAATAATATTGAAAAATAACCCGGCAAATATTTTTTTTGTAGCTTATAAATTTGTAAATATACAATTCTTTTTACAGTGTAGATGTATAAAAATCTACAACATTTATAAATAATAAAGTGTTTAAAATTCATTAAATTATTATTTAAAAAAATATATGATTAAAATGATTTTAAATTCATTAAATAATGGGGTTAATTTTTTACAGTGTAGATATATAAAAATCTCTAACATAGAAGTATATTTATAAATAAAAATGCATGCACAAATTTCAATACCAATAGACTATAAAAAGTGTAGATTTGCATCCCTTTTCTAGTAAAACTACTAAAACCTTCATAACAGTGTAGAAATTTAGTAAAATCAATTAATTGTTAATGTATTAAAATAATATTGAAAAATTACCCGGCAAATATTTTTTTGTAGCTTATAAATGTGTAAATATACATAATTATTTACAGTGTAGATAAATAAAATCTATAAATATTAAAGTATATTTATAAATAATAAAATGTAATATTAAAAAAGTTTAAAATGCATTAAATTATTATTAAACACCAATATTTATTGATTAAATATTTGATTCTTAGAACACAAAGGTGATATATCCTGATGCAAAATCCATAATTTTGTAAAATTATCTTAGACAAATATGAATTAAATGATTTAAAA
The DNA here is from genome assembly GCA_933228885.1 of Leistus spinibarbis. Taxonomy (NCBI): domain Eukaryota; kingdom Metazoa; phylum Arthropoda; class Insecta; order Coleoptera; family Carabidae; genus Leistus; species Leistus spinibarbis. The sequence goes on along the minus strand of OW121803.1, from coordinate 8,374,896 downwards.
TACAAATCACATATTTCCAGAGCTAAAAACATTTTTTAATTCAAATATTTATCTGTATAACGATCTAAAAAAAAAACCTAAAGTCCTAATATTTGCACGCTAAAAACCTGTAAAACCGCCACTGGTTGCACAAGGGTAAATAGTAAAAAAAATTGGGCAAACAAAACTTCTATAATTTGTAAAATGTAACAAAAATAAAAAATAAACTTATTGCATTGTATCACAGGTAAAGGTATACGTAAACAGTTGAATTCAGGTCAAATAAAACTCAACATAGTTTTGCGCCGAGTAAACAAAGAAACCCGCACCAAAAGTCGCCAAAACATACGAAACTCGCATTGAATGCATCAAAAACACTCGAACAATATCAATTTTCTAACTTACCACCGAAACATCCAAATATGCCCCAAACAACAGATACACTAAGCACATTTCACTGCACAAAACACAAAATAGCACCACACAAAACCACCTGAAACTTATCACAAACTACGTAAAATACATACAATTACATGTGTTTGATTGATTTACACCGATATATCGATATTTAAACAGTTAAAATTGATAAAAACTATGCATTTTGTACGAGTAAATGTTGCTCGGCCATGTTGATCTACACGCTCAGCGTTGTCAATGTTATTGAACCAGCCGGCGCAGTGCTGCCAACCGTGGCAACACGAACATTCTTCTAGGGACAAATTACGCGAATTTTACGAATTCTTAACTTTATATTGTTAATTACAATTAAATAATGGGCTTATAAGTAGTTTTAACAAAATATAATTACTAATATTGTAAATAAATAATAAAAACAATTAAATTGTTAATTATACATATTTTAAAAGTATATTCAAACCTGAAGTGCATATTTACTTCATACATTTATTTGTATTATCGCCAATATCTCTAGAACGGCTACACTTATAGCAAAAATAGTTATGTACATAATGAAAGATATTAATATTTAGCACAACTTTTGTTTGATAAGTTTCTTGAAAAAATGTACCAGTTACGAGAAAACTGCTACGGAAAATCTTAAATGTTCTTATCGTACATGTTTACTTTATGCATTTTTATTCTTTCCTCAATATCACTAAAACCGTTGTACTTATGGCAAAAATGGTTATGTTAACAATGAAAGATATGAATATTTTGCACAACTTTTGTTTGAAAAGTTTCTTGAAAAAATGTACCAGTTACGAGAAAACTGCTACGGAAAATGTTAAATGTTCTTATCTATGCATTTTTGTTCTATCTCCAATAACACTAAAACGGGTACACTTATAGCAAAAATAGTTATGTACATAATGAAAGATATTAATATTTAGCACAACTTTTGTTTGAAAAGTTTCTTTAAAAAATAAACCAGTTACGAGAAAACCACTACGGAAAATCTTCAATGTTCTTATTGTACATTACTCTATTCAATTTTGTTCTATCTCCAATAACACTAAAGCGGCTGCACTTATGGCAAAATTAGTTATGTACATAATGAAAGATATTAATATTTCGCACAACTTTTGTTTGAAAAGTTTCCTGAAAAAATGAACCAATTACGAGAAAACCGCTACAGAAAATCATAAAATTCTTATTTATGTTGTTATAGAAATGCATTTAAATCGTATGAACATATACAGTGTGCTTCGCTGTCATGAAAATAGAAATATGAATAATATTTACTTATAATTAAATTTATTATTAAAATTTCCCTATATTTTTAATAAAGTTTGTTAATAATCAATTCGACCGATATTAAATAAATAAACGATTTTTCAATTTAAATTTGTTGGTTAAACATTATTAACACGAACATAAATCTGTTTATATCAGCGATTTAAATTTTTAATATACATATTTATTTTAAAATTGAATTTATTTTACACGAGCGTCAAATAAATTACTAACTATTTACCATCAAATATTTAATAATAATTACGTTATATAACGAAAAAAATTGTGAAATTTTGGTTAAATATGTTTAAAACAATTTAGAATTGTTGCTACACTGTTAAAATGGTTCAGCAATTTAGTTAAGTAACATTTTACGAGATTATATGAGTAATCTTAAAGGGGGCCATATTAATTTGATTGTTGGGGCAAAATTGTAGGCTTATGTCCCTCCGGGATTCTGTGTAAGGGTGTAAACGCCCTTTCTTCCAAGGGTTCAAACCAGTGGCGTACCGCTACAGTGAAAATAAACGGCATATAAAATAAAAATGTACGATTTACTGAAAAATAGCCTAGTTATATTTATGTTTCTCAAGTTTTTCATGGTTTTAAAACACAGTAACTTAAGAAAAAAATTAAAGAATTATTTTTCTCTTCGTGAAAAATATATTTAATTGTTCTTACGAACTAATCGATAACGTAGTACATTATATGTTGTTCCCTTGTTGTCGTGCACCCTAAATAAGTATTTGTGGGCACGCCACTGTTATTTAAATCAACGCAAAATTAATTTCAGTACGAAACCGTTTGAGGAGGGTTGAATGGACAAACAAAGAAATATATATTGTCCTATTCTATTGCAGAAAAGGACAAAATTAGATTTTTCTAGATTGTTCCACTTTTGTAATAAATTCCCCAGGGCTGTACTTAGGGGGAGGGTTCGTATTGACTTATCAATAGTATTCTGGAAGTTCCCAGATGGTCTGCACAATATAGACTAATCTGTCCCTTAAGTACGAGCTTAAATAAATTATACTAAAGTTATTGAACAAGAAAATCTAATTATAAATTAAAATATAAATACTAAAGTAATCACAGTGAACCAATTAGTAATTAAATTAATAAATTCAGTTTGTTTTATAGTGAATAATGCTAGCGTTCACAGAAATTAAATTTATAATTAATTGTGTTGCTATGAATAAATATAAAAATATATACTTTTAATATGAATGAAAACGAATATTATTTTATTTTTACTATAACTAATTTATGTTTCAAGTATAAATATATATTTATTTAGGTTAAATAAATTTATTTTAAATATATTTTCTCAAATATTAATTTATCCCAGTGTAGTATTGTTTATTATAAAACGAACTACATTATTATTTGTAATTTTTAATATTAATTACTAATTAGTTTACTGTGAATACAGAACTATTTTATTTAAAATTATTATTATTAGAAAATAACAAAAATATTTAATTAATCATTAAATATTTCGAAATATCAATATTTCTACACTAATTAATAATAAAAATAAACAATAAACAAAACAATTATTTATTAATAATATAATGTTGCTTATATATTTTATTAATTCCTAGAATTATTAATTACTTTTTACGTAACCAATTAAGAGTTAGATAATTATAAAATAATAATTACTTGTTAAAACAACAATTTAAAATAAATAAAAAAAAACTATTTTACAGATTTGGTACTACAAATATATTAATATTATTTATATTAACTCTAGGATATGCGTTCCCAACAACTTTTTATTTAAGATGAGCGAAATTAATTTAATCACTGGTCAAATGTATTGAAGGTTGTTTAAATATTGGCTGAAAACACATTCTATTTTGTTAATAATAATAAAAATTTATTATTAAACACATTCTATTTTGTTAATAATAATAAAAATTTATTATTAGCTATGACAAATGTTACTATTATAGAAAACTATAAATAAAATATTACTAATGATAATAATAATAATAGACAGTAAATTTTAGTAATTATTTTAGTATTTATAGAATTTATTGTTATTATTTACACAAAACATAAAAAAAAAACACGGAAAAATACTTGTTTATATAATTAATAAATGTTTCCATTGATAATTTCTTTGTAAATACGACGAATTTCTAGAAATTGATCTTTAATATTACTCAATTTATTAATTATTAATAAACTATTCTAATTATTACAACTACAGGTTTCTGTATTTATTATTAGGTAAATTTATTTAATGAATATAGCATATTTAACTGCAAGTACGATTTATTAACAGTAAATACATGGTGCATTTATACTTCAACGGTAATAAGATTTATTTATACTAAAGAGTATTTATTTTAGGGTAGGAAATATAGGATATTTAATTAATTTGCCTGTATTTAAATAGGATTTATTTAATTGTACACTGAGAAAAATGGATATTTGTCAATATATATATATAAAAAGAACATATTTAAACTAAATAAATATATATATGTTAACTAAAATATGGTGTATTTATACTTAAACGGTAATAAGTTTTATTTATATTAAAGAAAATTTATTTGACTGTATTTAAATATGGGATTTATTTACTGAGATAAATGGATATTTGTGCATGAATATATTTAAACTAAATAAATATATATTTTTACTAAAATGGAATTAGTTATGTCAAAGATAAAAAATATTCAATTGATTTTTATTATAATTTCGTTAATATAAAATATAAATAACATAAAGTGTCTCACAGACACGACGCCAGTGAAAATGAATAATTTAAAAAATATTACGATAAAAATAAATAAAAAATGAATGTATATTCCTGGAATGTGGGACTAAACCTTTTGTGAAGCGGTCATAATAATGCAAAAAAAAAGCTGTAAATCCAAAACACAGGAAAGGTAAAACCCAATAGTCCATTTTTTATGTTTTTAAACCATTTACTCAATTGAAGAACAAAACAAATCTGTCGTAAAATCCAAATCAATCCTTTTGCAACAAGCTGCTCCGGTATACGTAATAGCAGGATTAAAAAATACAAAAATACAAAAAAAAAAAAAATGTTTGAAAAATGGTGGGACTGCGAATGATATGATGATATTGGAGCAGCAGGAAAAAGAGCAATGCGCACCAGCAGCTCAATGAAAATAGAGCAAGTGGGTGGGGGGGGGGGGGGTGAAAGGTCAAATGTACGGCTGGTGGCGTGTCATCCGCCAATAAATTTAAAACTCTTCAATAAAATCGTGTTTGAGAGGTGTGGGGGGCGGGTGGGTGCACAGATTACAGCAGCAGGGAAAGAACGGCTGTGTTCGAGTTATATTTATTAAAATGTACGATTTACTGCTTCGAATTTGTTCGTATGTAGCACACGATTTATTCGCATTTAATGATCGCATATTATTAAAATTCCATTTTATATTCACGGCTTTTTCGCATCTCATTTGCAGATTGTTTGCAAATTGTTATTTCTAAGTATTAAGTGCTATCGCTTTTAGTATTGTATTTATTGTTAGCGGCAATTTTGGTAGCACTGGAAAAGGGTCAATAATTTCAAAAATAAAGCAAAACCCCGTTTTGTCTGAAATGTGCAATTTGGTCTTTGGTGGTGTTGTTGTTAGAGCACTTGTGAAACAGTGGTGTGTGAATGAACTGAGCCCAACTGCAAAATGGATTCACTAATGAAAAATGCAAATCAAATCAATCCTGCAGTGCAGAGCAGTGTTTCAGTGTATGTCTATCTGTTTCAGTGTGCCATGTTGCCACATTTATTTCTGTTTCTCATCGCGGTTCGGGGACACCGTAATGCCGCAATTAATTGCTTTCATTGTCGAATCCTCTGATTGCTTTAAAGCAATACCCGAAAAGATATTTTAACTGCGACCCAATAAACCGAAAAATGATTTTGGAAAACACATATATATATATATATATATATATATATATATATATATATATATATATATATACATATATATATATATATATATATATATATATATATATATATATATATATATATATATATAAATGTATATATAGGGCTGGCAAATATAGCGTATTTATTTAATTAGACTGTATTTAAATATGGGATATATTTAATAGTTTACACTGAGAGAAATGGATATTGGTCAAAATGTATTTAAAACGAACATATTTTAACTAAATAAATATATATATTTTTACTAAAATATGGTGTATTTATAGTTAAACGGTAATAAGATTTATTTATATAAAAGAAAATTTATTTAGGGTTAGCTTATATAGCATATTCATTTAATTTGACTGTATTTAAGTATGGGATATATTTAATAGTGTACACTGAGAAAAATGGATATTTGTCAAAATATATTTAAAACGAACATATTTTAACTAAATAAATATATATATGTTTACTAAAATATGGTGTATTTATAGTTAAACGGTAATAAGATTTATCTATATTAAAGAAAAATTATTTAGGTCTAGCATATATAGCATATTTATTTAATTTGACTGTATTTAAATATGGGTTTATTTAATAGTACATTGAGAAAAATGGATATTTGTAAAAATATATTTAAAATGAATATATTTAAGATATATATATGTAAATATGTATATATATATATATATATATATATATATATATATATATATATATATATATATGTATATATGTGCATATATATATATATGTATATATGTGCATATATATATATATGTATATATGTGCATATATATGTATATATGTGCATATATATGTATATATGTGCATATATATGTATATATGTGCATATATATGTATATATGTGCATAAATATGTATATATGTGCATATATATGTATATATGTGCATATATATGTGCATATATATGTATATATGTGCATATATATGTATATATGTGCATATATATGTATATATGTGCATATATATGTATATATGTTTATATGTGTATCTATATGTATATATATGTATATATATATATATATATATATATATATATATATATATATATATATATATATATATATATATATATATATATATATATATGTATATATATGTATATATGTGTATATATATGTAGATATATAAATAAAATTTAGAATTATATAATTACTTTCTTATACGTAATGTATAAAGGAAAGTATTACAATAATAAATAAATACATCTTCGATATTTATGGTATTTCTTTAATTGTGTATATAAACACACTATGTTTTTTCTCACTCTTTCTATTTACACTCCCCCCCTCTCCCCCCTTTAATGATGACGTCACCGTATATTCGTGGTGTAATTATAATGTACTACAGTACTACGTGTAGTGTAATAATGTAAAACAAATTTGTTGGTCCGACTAATTTGTTCAATTGTTTCAACCTCGGTGACAAATCGTGCGGTTGCACTAGGGGGGAAGGGGGATGGGTGGTGCATTGCAGAAGGGTTCGTCGACTGCGAAGGGTGGAGAGATTGAGTGGAATTAACGGTGGGGCTGACATTCGCCCGGGGGGCAAAGGGGGGGGGGGGGGGCAGACAGTGATCTATTGTTCCGAATTGTCAAGATCAGATTTGCTGAGCCTCGCTGATATTACGGGCACTATACGATGAAATTGACGATTTTGCACAGGGCACACGGCCGTACACTAAATTTCAACGATGGGGCATATTTATAAAAAAATTAAATTAAATTATGATGTTTTGTTGTTTGATTTTCAATTCTTTCATTTCTGAATGGTTTATTAATCTATTAACAATAATAACATATTTTTATTTCAAGAATTAATAATTATAAATATAATGAATGCTTCTCAAAAAAAAAAAAATATATATATAACTTAGGTACTGCTTTTATTTTTATATTCATAATTCAAACAAAACAAATATTTCTTTTGAAGTTTAGTTATTATTTCGACGTTTAATAATGTAGCATATTATTTTTATGGACTAACTGTAAAACAGGCCTGCTCCGCCACTGGTAGTAACCATAGAAACATAATTTACCCGAAATATTTTCTATAAAATTCATTTAAAAAATAGTTTTATATTAAAATTTGTTGTTTTAGTACTAATTTCGTTATTAAATAAAGACAATTTCGTAGATTCTAAAGCATTCACAGCGTACAATTAGTAATTAAGATTAAAATTAACAAATAATAATTGCGTTCCATTTATAATTGCATTCACACGAACACAATTAACGATTAAATTATACAATATGTGAACGTAATATAAATAAAACAAGCTTAAGTATTATTCGTAATTTATAATCTACAAATTGCTAATAAAAATAATTAAAAATGAAGTAAATAATCGATGCAGTAGCTTCAGTGATTTATTACACTTTATTAAAAGGTAATTTGTACCTGTCAGGGGTGCCAATAGCACCAACAATCAACCGAAAATATCCCTGTGGCATATATCCATTTAATAATCAACTTAATAATGCCCGAAATTCTTTTATATTGTCAGACATAAAAGTCATTTAAAATACATCAACATATAAAAATATAATTTATTTAGGCCATTATTTTTTTAGAAATAAACTTAAGGCACGCCATATTAGTAATGACAGAAAATTATATAACTCATCCAGAAGCATGCGATAGCTCATTTAGCTTGTCCTCTAATGCAGTGCAAAAGATCTATAGTGTTCAGTCTGAATTAAAAAAAATAAAAATAAACTGCAGTGTAAAATCAATAAATATATAATTTAATTTAATTTTCTATTAAAAGAAAAGCAATCTATACACTTTAATCTATATATAGTGAGCTAGTGGCATTGGCGCTGCCTTGTTTTCTAACAAAAACAAAACAATATGGTTCACGCAACAAAAGGGAAACTTAAATAATATATTTCGCAAGTTTGCAAAAGGCCAAATGACTTATATATATATATATATATATATATTTTGCGCTACGAATATTTCGCGAAATAAAATGAGTATTCCTCGAATTTTACGTTTTACGGCTACGCCACGTTACGTATGCGTTACGCTGTGCTTATCTTTTGACCGTGTTATTAAGATACGGCGGGACACGCTTGACGTAGCGTTATTTACGACACAAAATATACTTGTAAGCTCTCTGTGTGTTTGTGTGCTTCAAGAAGTTCTGGGTTAGCTTAAGGGGGGGGGGAGGGGTAAGCAGTAACTATATATATATATATTTTGAGAAGCAGTAAGTATATTTTTAATTATTAATTATTGAAATAATAATATGATTAATAATCAATTCAGAAATGAAAGAATTGAACATTTATAAAAATAACTTCGTCAAACCATAACAATTATTAGACTGCAAATTAATTATAATTCGTAAGTATCGGTGCTTGCACCTATGCTCGATGCGTACTGCATTAATTAAAAAAATAGTTCAAAAACGCATTATATTTCGCTTAGTAGATAATATATCATATTCCTTTTTTTTTATACGTAAACTACAATTAGTTAACGGGTATTTTACGAAAAATAAAAGTCTGTAACACATCTATCATTACTACCAACATTTATGGACGTGAAAAAACTGTGGAGGTCCATGGGGGGGCGACCGAAAAAACTCGTATAATAATCGCGGCAGAACAAAACGAACATATCCCATATTTTTCACGTACGTCTATGGAATGGGCAAGAATTGGAGTTCAGCCAACTGCACTGAAACAAACACTGTCTTGCCTGTCTGATTTATATTACTTTAATAAACAAACATTTTTATAATAGCCATCAAATCGATATTCATCAAATTTATTTTTATATATATGCTAGATAAACCCATGGGCACTATGTGCCCTAATCATACGCAATCCATCCTTCATTAATATAATAATAATAAACAATCAAGAACAATATAATTTTTACTCTTAAATAATGAGTGATTATAAACTTACTGCTTCTTCTAATTCATACACAATTAAGCTTAGTTACTGCTTCTATTCTTGTATTCACTCTACGCACACACTATTTATTTTGACGTTTAATAACGTAGCATTTGTTAATTATAATCTTACAAAAGCATAGATTCTATTCTACCATGAAATATTTATGGTACGTAAATGTAATATGGTTATTTTTAAAGTCGATTTTGTAGTAAATGGTACATTTTTCGGAAAAACTTTTCAAACAAATGTTGCTAGAAATTTTAATATCTTCAACTTTTATAAGTATAACTTTTTCTCTTATTCGTTTCATTATTGAGATATACCAAAGTTTATTAAAATAGGTATTATCAATTCAATACAATATATTTATATTTTTAATGGTATGAGCTGTAGAGCGTTCACACACACACACACACACACACACATACACACACACATACATACACACACACACACACACACATCCACGCAGTCAAAATTAATTCAAAGGATTTAAAAACGAATATTTCTATTAAAATATTGCGTTTAATTTATTTCTGATACTAAAACTCTCTTTAATACACAACGTATAAGAAAGTAATAAAGTTAAATAAGTATAGTTTATATTATTAAGGGGGAAAAACATAAATTCGATGTGCAATCGATAAAAATGTCAATGCCAATTTAGTATTTCGCTCCGAATGAATTGTCACATCAGTCAGTTGAGAATGTCACGATTTGTGTACGTGTACACGTGTGCGTGTGCGTGTATACGAACGTGTTCAGACTTGCTAAACCATACTTATTCACTCTAGTGTCCAAAACAGCAACAAGTGAAATAATAATCATTGTTACATTTGTGTGACACAAATAAATAAACAATTTACAATCTTTTCGGGCGAGAAAATGTACTATATTTAAATTTAATTTATATAGATATATAACATTTGTATAGCCACTGATGTGTAACAGACACACAACTAAACATTATAGCTGTATTGTACGATGTTTAAACCCAGCTTTTGTGTGCCACTGGTGTAGGTAATACAAAGAATCCGTATCGGTGTAGCCCCAAAGTACTAAAGGTGTATTAATTGTCCCTCTGTAACAATGTTGGCAACGTTTGCAAACCCAATTTCCCCCAAAAGATAACAGACACAGTTTATGTAACCAGAGAAAAGTCCCTATATGTATTAGATTAGTCGATAATAATAATAATCGGCAGTTTGCTAATAATAATAATGTGTGTCACGTCGCATATGTCGTATCGAGTCGCCGCGCTGAAATTTGATAAAATTTATATTGCGAAAGCCATAAATTTGAAGAACCCTTCACCGGCAACGCAATAAGATAACAATTTTATGATTTCAACCAGAAGAAATATATATTATCCCCTTAAGTATACGCGATAGATAAAAGTAGAGCAGAGTAGTTAAGGCCCTGATAAGAACCGCCTTATAATCCGATTTCACGGCCCCTGCCAAAAATCAATCATTATTTCACTGTACGAAGTGCCGAAGCAGCTAAATCAATCGGTCGTGTGTCTGTTACATTCTCAAATCAAAAATATATTAATCAAAAAGTGTTTGTCTTGTCGCCTTGAATCCAAAAATATATATAACTGGATGTTAGTCATCCGCTCGTAAGACCAAATTGGTGCCCTCTACCCCTCTGAAGGTACCGGAGCGATTTACACCAAATTTGCTACACATATTATTTAGTACCCCATTTGAACCCGTTCGCAGTTTAAATCAAATCGCATGAATATTTCTCGAGTTATACGGCCCCAAAATTTAAAACCCCCCTTAATACTCCCCTTAGGAAAATAATTAAAACACCCAAAAATTCTACTACAAATTCTAAGATATTTTACATCTTCAAGATTTTTTCATATTGTTAACCTAAAGGCCATAAAATATTAAATTAAATATTATAATTTTGAATTTCTTTATTAAATTAATAAAAAATAATCTAAAGGGCCATAATAATTAAAAACCGTTGCTCGCAATTACTTATAAGGTGAGCTGGACGCATAGGTGCATTGTACTCAAGCTTGTTTTTGTCTTTAAAAGTGTTTACAGCTTGACGGAAAGTGCAACAGAAATTAGGGAATAAATTATAAATATTTAAATAAACTGTTGGGGCAATTTGATGAAATGAGTAGTGCCCCAGTTGCACGGCACTGGTAGCCTACAGCCAATAACTGTTCTATAGGCTTGGGTTATAGTCAGGTCAACTACGATAAAAATATAAATATCTTCTTGCTCTCTTACGCCGTGCTTCATCGCACTTGCACGCCAACACCAGCATACCACTTCATCGCACACATATAGTACACTGCTTTATCCGGATTCAATCGGAATTCGGATACTTATATTTTTAAATAACTATTAATCTAATTTTAGTATTATTACGCAGTAATCATAATTAATACCAAAGTTAAAGCAATACGTGTAAGAAAGTCGAGCACAGGCCACACATTGTCTTAGATTAAAAAGAAAATAATTATTCAATTATATTTTAACAAATTAAATATTTTCTGAAAACAAAATTTCTTTTCAGTCTTAATTATTGTCGTAGGGGCTCCAAGCGGATAAATACGCCATGTAGATTATACCCAGTTGTAATATATATGTTAAGAGGTGCATATGACACAGGTAAATGTTTGCTGAATGGCTAGTATGCTCGTGGCAACAACATACAAACTGCTAAAGGTTTAACAACAACAAGGCTGATGATGATAACACAGGATAAGTCCGAGAAACTTGTATGCCTCACCTTGTCTTACATCCGCACGTCGATGCATGCATGCATAGTGCTGTCTCACTCGCACACTTACGCACACACACACACACTGTCATGTTTCGTTAGTTTATCTCTGCTGGAAACTCAGACACACCAGATACAAGTTTCCTAATAACTTGCTATACAACACAATGCCCTATTGCACACCCCCCCCCCTGCCCTTTAACTTAACTCTAAGCGAAACTTATAGTTGTGCTGTGAAAGCTAAGGAAATTGCAGAATTAAACCGTGTTTAAACTTTAAATATATTCATTGGGTTTAATATTAAAACAAATTTAATTTATTAATAAATGGTGGGAATGGGCTGTATATGATATGGGCACATTATGTGTATGCTACAGCGTTTATTTGTAACAGTGTAAAAGCGCAGGTCGGTGGAAACGAATAACAGATTTGAATTCACAATTAAATGAGTTGATTTCGTTTTAATTTGAAACGGTTCTGTGTGTGCCGTGTAAAGCCGTTTTTAACCGTTGCAAAAACGTTTAAATTCAGCCCCAGTCGTGGGCGAGCACACCCTAACGGCAAATTGTCGCACTAATGCAAATTGATGGAAACATTGAGCACTCGATGCCCGCAAATACATCCCCGTACCCCTCCCGTTCCACCCCCCTTTAAGCCAACGTGAATCTTTTGTTTTCACCCCTTAAATAATTTAATAAAAATCTAACTACACGATTTAATGAACATGGCGTATGAACATGGGGGATCGATGCTTAGACAATGTCTTTATTTACGTTTAACAGTAATTCACTAATACGTAATTAAAATTAAATAAATTTTGTATCGACTATCATTAGTAATATTTGGTAATTAAACGTTTTAATTGATTGACACTATCAACATTTAGTATGGTTGCAGCTGGTGATGTAGGAACACGAGTAGTAAACACTTTTTCATTCGGTTCTTCTTCGTTGAATCGTGCTTTAACGAAGTCCGTTCGGTATGCTCCGTGTGTTATATTTGTTTACAAGCGATACGTAGTACGAAGTAAACGTATGCGCTTGTAATTTAAAGCTTTCGTTGATAAGTTTAGATTACAAAATGTTTAAATTAAGATTGGATCGTGGAAATGGAATGTTTCATTTTAATAAACATTATTATATTTTAATTAGAAAAGTTGTTGAAGCACGGGACTGATTTGTGTCTGCGAAATTAGTTTTTAAGTCAATCTGAAGACATCTGAAAATGATGTAACTTATTTCAGCGTGCAGAGAAAACTGCAAACGTTCGCAACTCACTCACTTATGAATAATTCCATTTTCAGAGCCTTCAGAACCTTCAGGTATTTTCATTTCGCAACAAAAATTACGAATTCCCATCCAAATGCATGAAATATTCGTTTTAGACGCGGCTAATGATTTTAATTGCGAATTTTAATTTAATATTAAATCACATTTTCACATTTCGAAATAAATTACAATTTTCGTTGCCACATTTCAAACAAAATATCTGATGATTAACATTATTATTTTCCTACCTATAAAATGTTTAATTACTGCGGTATTATTGTTAACGGGCCGTCTGGAGGCCCTTGTGCAAACGTAGAAATAATTTTATTAATTTAATGAAATTTGAATATTAATTAATCATTTTCTGAAGATTTATATTTAATAATAATTCAACAATAAACAAATTATTTGTTAATATTCAACCGTTAAGTACACTTTTACAAAATTTGGAGTGGCCCTCACTCGATTTATACTTATTATTCAATAAATATATATTTGTTTATTCATTTTTTAACTATTTTAATATCTAAAAAAAATTGGAGTGGCCCTCACTCGACTTGTACTTACTTTTCAATAAATATATATTTGTTTATTTACTATTTTAATATTTTAAAAAAATTGAGAGGCCCACACTTTTTTTTTACTATTTTAATATTTAATAGCTCGTGTCGTATTCGAGATATTTAAAAATTGGTACGAATAAACAAGCTCTTTCGGTTGTTATATCATATTCAAAACATATATATTTAACGATATTGATTATAGAAGCGTAAACAATAGTTTTAATTTCATTCATAATTATATTCGTTTAAAATATAAATGTGCGTGGACATAGAATAATATATATGTTATCGTTTTAAAAATAATGTGTGCATATTTGGCGTGAGAAAAATAAAATTTACAATATTGTATTAGCATATTTAGATAGCCGTTAAGATTAGCTTTTATCGACGTTAAGCGAGGCTTTATACACTGCCATTAAATCTCTATTCCCGGATACATGTTTTATATTTTCACTGTGTTTAGTACAACTTAAAAAATTAATGCGTGTTTGTACACCTTCAAAACCACGTATTTAGCCGCTTTGAGCACCCTAGCTCAATTAATGTTTAGAATAATAATACACTAATTATTTATAATAAAAACATCGCTAATTATTTATAAATTATAATTGTTAAATAGTATGATTGAGCTTATAATAAAATTTGAAATTAATCTTATGTTTCGAGTAGTTTAATTATTAAGCCAATTAGGATTAAGCAAGATTATATAATGATTTTGTTATATCACTATTAATAATTAGAAGATTATTTATTAAACTAATAACAATCTAGTTTTCTATTTTTGTATTAAGCGAACATAAAAATGAAATAATAATAAACTTGTTTTCAAAATCATTCGAGAGAAAGTTTTAAGTTATTTAAGCGGGCCATTTAAGGAAAGTGATTTTGATTGTACCAAAAATGGATTAACAAACATTATACCAATAAAACAAGCATAGGTACAACGCACCTATGCGTCCAGCTTGCCATATAAGTATATATTTTTACGCAGGATTAGGTGGCCCCTAATTACGGCTCTGCCAATTCCAATTTGCCGCAATTAATAAATACAATAATTAAACTTTGCCGATTGGAAGAACATATTCTCTGTTTACTAAAGTAATAAACTAATAAAAACTTGTTACCCCCCCCCCCACTTCCGGAATGGTGCACTGGTGACACATCCGGGTTTAAGAATAGTTCGCTACTTTTAATTAGTTGAAGGATTCGATGTTTTTCTTAATTAAAATGTATATAAGATGTGACATCAGAGACTATTTGAATTATTTTATTATTTTATTTTTTGGGAACACACTTGAAAACTTACGGGATTAGACTTAAGGGATTTTCAACGCTTAACTATTGTTTGATAGCCGAGAAAAGTTAGTGCCGTTAATATTATATTATTTATGTTTTGTGAACAACTTTTGTACAACATTTTCTTGTAAAATTATGTTACAAGTTGTTGATTTATGTTCTAGAATATTAATATTATTTATTTATAATTGTCGACAAGGTTTAAAACGCTGTTTAAATCCTTGGTAACACTTAAGGTTGCTGTTTCATACCCTACTTCTAACCATATAATTTAAGCTGCATTCGCAGCGTGCTAATTAGTAATTAAGATTAGAAATCACAAATAATAATTTAGTTTATTTAATAACAAATAAATCTAGGATTAATTATTAATTATCTTTGTTATAAAACAAAATAGATTAATAATTGCAATTTCTAAATTTAATTACTAATTAGATTACTGTGAATGGACCATTAGCGGACCGGAAGCGCTATTTTTTAAATATCTTGAAATAGACACAATTTACAAACAAAAAAATCGTATAAAAAAGTTTTTAGAGGGTATAAAAATGTTTCATTTAATTATAAAAAATTATGACTTTTCCGTACTTCTGTATTCTTAGATGCGAGTGTAAGTTTGAGGACCACTGCAGTAGTTATGCCGCAGTGGTATCTCAGTACGCAAACTTTATATATTTTTACAAGGGTCGCAACTGGCAAAAAAAATAAACCCTATTTTTTATACGAAAACGCGTTAAATCAGAGGCAACTCCACCTTTTTTAAATGTCACCAAATTTGTTAATCTTCTTTTTCTTATCTATTGCTCAGTGCAAATATTTAGCATAATTATGCACTTATGGCAAAAATAGTTATGTACATAATGAAAGATATTAATATTTTGCACAACTTTTGTTTGAAACATTTCTTTAAAAAATGTACCAGTTACGAGAAAACTACTACGGAAAATCTTAAATGCGAATGCTTCAGTATTTCTTATCATTTCCTTAATATCACTAAAACGGCTGCACTTATGGTAAAAATAGTTATGTTCATAATGAAAGACATTAATATTTCGCACAACTTTTGTTTGAAAAGTTTCTTGAAAAAATGTACCAGTTACGAGAAATTCTTGAACTTGTAAATAAGTTATAAAAAAGTCAGAGTGTTCGTTATAATTCTTTTCGCACACCTGGCGATAAAAATGTATCATTCGCGCTTTTTCAAGTATAAAAACGACACAAAAAGATGAATAAGAAGGCTGTGTGTGTCAGAGGACAATTTATGCATATTTTATTTGTAATATGATGACTTGTTGTAACTGGTTCAGTCCTACAGCAAACGCCGTCACTTTAATTGTCCTCGTTTTAACTTTGAACCGAAACGATGAGAAACAAAGAACATAAAAAATAAAGGGCAAAGAAATGCAAATATACGGAAATTTTGCTAATATATAAAGAAAAGAATGAATATATACTACAAATAAATAACAAGCATTGTCACACGCAGTGCTATTACGAGATTTATTCTTATACAGATGTATATAAGGAAGTATTGCAACCATAAAAAATAAATAATTTCTTTATGATTTTTTTTTCTCAGTTTAGAATAAAGGTATCAATTTTCTGTTTAGGCCACTTTATAGCTCGTCTTTTTGTCTATATTTAACAAAATTTTCGAAAAAAAATATATGTAACTTTCATAGTTAATGCGGAAAGTATGAATAGGTCACCACTAAACGGGCGAACTCGTGTATCTCACCACTGGGTCAACTAAATCCAATTTTAATACTAGATTCTAAAAGAGTATTAAATTCTCTGGAGCATTTATCAACATTTGGTGTAAAATGTTCATATTTAACAAAATGGCGGCCGTGTAAAAGAAGAAGTTTTTTTTTCGAGTTTTATTTCCACTTTAGGACGTTTTAAATCATAATTAAGTATAAAAATGTATGTATTTTGATGATATAAGTTGCATAAAATAGTATTTAGTTTCATTTAATGTAAATAATAAGCAAATCGGTTGAGTAGTTCCTGAGAAAATTGAGCGGCAAGTTTGAAAAGGGATTATCACAAAACGGTTTTAAACTAACTTTAAACTATCAAAAATGCAAAAAATTGATTTTTAAGGAATTGAATATTAAATATTCTCGTCTAATGGATGAGAAAGGGGTTCAATTTGAGGTGGGGGGGGGGGATTAAGGTTATGGATTAATCCATGTTTACAGATAGGCCCCTAGTGGTTTCATAAAAGCATCCCTCGTTTTTACGTGGGCCCCCTTAATGCGTCCCTGCCACTGTAATTAATTCATAGAGACACTCCCATCTGTGTGCTCACTACATATACACATAATTATGATCAACAATGCTTTGGGGAATGCACTGCAGTAACTATATTGAACGAAGTGTACCTCTATATATAACATTGATATTATCCAAAATGTCAAAATGAATTTTTATTGGCTGTCAATAGGTTATACATTTTATTTTGACAATTTAAACTAAATATTTACACCTTTGTACAGTTTTTAAACTTTGTTTAAAAAATTGGGGTGGCCTACACTCGACTTTCTAGATCTTCAAATATTTGTATTTGTTTAGTTTTAAATTCAAAATAGTTTTGCTTTGAAATAAAATCAATATAAATATTTTAACAAGGGACACGTACATTTAAAAAAAAATGGGGTGGCCTACACTCGACTCTCTTGTACTTTCAGTAAATGGTACACTATTAAAAAAATAGAAACATTAAGCAGTTTTGGGACAAAAAAAGTTTAAATTAATAAGAAACACAGACGTAACTAAAATAATAAATTAAAAGGAGTATATTTTTTAATGATTTAATTTATATATTACGTATTAATAAAATAACTTTTTAACGGATTTATTTTTTAAATATTTCGAAAGGTGCAACAATATGGCAGGTATTATTATTATTCGTTGTAAATATGGCAACACTGCGTTCAATCAACTCAACGATCAGTTATTTCACTTTTAACGTGAGATGGCGATAGACGCAAAGGATGTCGATTTTTTTTTTGTTTTAGATTTTTAAGTGAAGTGAAACCTGTTTCTTCTCAAATGTACCTACGTTTAACTATAGCAATATGTTCCTTACACACACACACACACACACACACAGTTTTGAGCGTTTTCAGGCCGTGTAAAGGAAAACAGTTTTGAGCTTTCACACTTTTACGACGCTATTTCAAAAAAATATAAATAAACTGATACACAAAACAGAGAAATGCGATTTAATTAAATATCTGTTGTACCCATTAAAACAATTATTAATTAAACTTAGAAATTAAAAATAAATAAACCCAGTTTGTTTTATTAACTAAGATTCATATTACATGGTTTATAAATGTAATTTTGTATTAAAAGTTACGTAAATTAAATTATAAACCATTTATAATATTACTAGATTTTGGAAAATGCTTGTTTTTTACTATAATTTAGTAAAATCACTTTTAACGAACGCCACTGCCCACTATGATATCTGGGTGTTATGTATGAATGTGCCATGACCCCTTGTTGACCTCTAAACATACTCACGGACACACGGACATACATATATATGATATCAAAACATACACACAGACACAAATTTAACATATATAAACAACAGTGCTCCACGTTTATTTTAATATAAGCGTCAAATGCAAATTTACACGAAGGTCACACATATATATATATATATAACATAACAACGGTGAACCTGGTGGGTGGGTCTGACAGAGGCGGTACGACGGTACACAACCGTTTGCCTTCGTACGGCGGGCTGAAAATCGTATATTTATAAAATGATTAAATATGGAAACTGGTGAGGTGTTTCCGGTTAAACGCAGTTTGAACTGAGTGGGTATCACACAACTACGTGTTAAATTTCTAATAAATGCCCTCCTGTCTCACGTACGCCTATGCGACTTTCACCACAGCCTGCTTGTGCTTGTGCAGACAAATATTTATAAATATATTCATAGTTCATTCATGCTTTAAGCATAAAAAATACAATTATTTTCGTTCGTTTTTCTCGTGTCAATAATATATATCGGGTTTGATTACTTTACATGACCAGAATTTTAAACACGTCGACGGCCATCGTGTATTCACGGCCTACGCGATCCTTAACCGCATTTTACAAGGAAATACACGGCAACGAACCTGAATCCATTTACCAAACTAATTTTATTAGACACAACAGTTCATTAATTCAAAGTACTAATTAAAATATCTGTTGTGGTTTATTGAAAAATAACAAGCTTAGGTACAAGGCACCTATGAGTTCTGCTCGCCTAATACCTAATGCGATGCGGGCAGCAGATTTTTATTTATTATTATGGCCTTTTGATTAACAATTTGAATAAATATTATAGATACAAAAAGTCTTACAATTTTTTGTAAATTATTTTAAAATATAAAATTATATTTAATAATTTTTTAAGGCATTTGGGTTAACAATATGAAGAAATCTTGTAAATATAAAATATCTTAGAATTATTAGTAGAATTTTTGGGTGTTTTAATTATTTGTATAAGGGCAGTATTAAGGGGGTTTTTAATTTTGGGGCCCTAAAACTCAGGAAGTATATAAGCGATTGGATTTAAACTGCAAGTGGATTTAAATGGGGTACTAAATAATATGTGTAGCAAATTTGGTGTACATCGGGCCAGTACCTTCATAGGATTATTTTAAAATTCAAAATTATATTTAACAATTTTTTAAGGCCTTTGGGTTAACAATATGAAAAAATCTTGTAGACATAAAATATCTTAGAATTATTAGTAGAATATTTGGATGTATTAATTATTTTTATAAGGGCAGTATTAAGGGGGGCTCAGACAAATATATTAAAGTTGAAAATTATAATGTTTAATAATTTGTTATTGCCTTTGGGTTAACAATATGAAAAATTCTTGTAGACATAAAATATCTTAGAATTATTAGTAGAATTTTTGGGTGTTTTAATTATGTTTCTAAGGTCAGTATTAAGGGGGGATACAAATTTTGGGGCCCTATAACTCGGAATGTATACGAGCGATTGGATTTAAACTGCGTACAGGTTCAAATGGGGTACTAAATAATATGTGTATTAAATTTGGTGTGAATCGGTCGGGTACCTTCAGAGGAGTAGAGGGCACAAATTTGGTGTTACGAGCAGATGACTAACATTTAATTATATGTATTATATGTTTGGTCCTACACTTTTGTTTAAAATATTTTTGATTTGGGTATGTTACAGATATACACGTCCGAATGTTTAATCGATTATTACTCGAATTGCAATGATTTCTTTGATTTAAAAAATAAAAATACAAATTAGGCATCACAGAAAAGAAATGCTACCTACATCAACTTAGCAGCAAACATCGTATGTCCATAGAACAATTTTTCTATGAACCATCCCACTGCCATGCGTCCCACTCGCCATGTCAACTTTACATTCATAATAATATCTACACACACACACAGTGACTAGCCATTCAAAAAACATTGCATTCACACACACACACATATATATAAAATTAAATAAAAAATCAAAACCAACGGTGTGTAAATAAGTGCGTAGGTTTAATGCCCATATGACGATACACGGAAACAGCCGAAGACCACCCGAACATTGCCGAAGCGCACATAGTTTTATTATTATGAACGACTTTACAGCAATGCAGTGGGATTGCAAATAAAATGAAAGTTTGTCGATTTTGTTGTACAAATATTTGTCAACGTAATTTTTCATTCTTAAATGCCAGTTTGAGACCAGTGTCTTACCAATTCATTTACCGTAGGGGGCATAATATGCATTTTTGTGTTTCTAGTGCCCCTATTAATGGTTTGGCTACGCCACTGGAAGGGTTAAAATAGGGTAAAACAGTGCATCAATCTCATTTATGAAGGGTTTACTCCCTGTAGACAGGATATTTGTCAAACTGAATTTTTTACAAATATATTTGGGGAAAAGGACACATTTTCAATTTTAATATAATTCATCCATAATTTGACCTAATTTACACAGAAAGTACATGACATATTTAACAAATGCGATCAACTTTTCGACTCAATTACGGAAAAAAATAATTCTATACTGAGAAAACGATTTATTTGAATCAATTTATATTTATTAATAATAAATATATGGTGTATTTATGTAGCTTATACAGTAATAAGATTTATTTATATTAAAGAAAGCTTATCTGTATTTAAATATGGGGTTTATTTAATATAAAAACAAAATATAAATAATAAAAAATTATGTAACGTTAAAATCAATAATAAAATAATAATTTTAAATATATATATAAATAAAATATAAATTCGGCACTTTAAAAACAATTGTACACAAATTAATTTCTATAATCGACTAATTTACAATCAATAATTACCGATAATTGTCATTTATTTATAATCCTGTTTGGATTATCCTTAACACTTTGTATACATATAAATATATATATATATATACTAAATTCCAATATACTAGCTGTCTCTCTCTATCATTAAAGGTTGTTATGAGCGCTATTTTGTTTAAATTTAGAAAGTCCGACCCTTGTAGGTTGTTTGGTTCCGTCCTTTTTTTAAATTCTTTCAACTAACCAAGGCCAACGCACAAGAACCCTAACGGTTATCTTTAACAATGCCGCTTCGCGGAAAACCCAAGGACCCAAACTTTCTACAAGGTGGAATATTTCGGACAATAGAAAATAAGTTTCTCTTACGGCCATGTTTCGAAAGAACAGGGCAGTTCGACACGAGACATAGAACCCGCTACATGTGTCTCACTAGAAAATAAATTGTTCATACACATTTTCTATAAGTTTTAACTTTTAATACCGAGAACGATCCCAATCCCAGTTCGTGGTGTACTATCCAAAGATTCCGCACCACGAGCACAACAAGGTCATCTATCTCTCTCAGTCGATGTGTGGAGTTTTAGTTTTGGTTATGACAGCAGCAGGATTAATTGTAACTTCCATTATTTAGCCACTTTATTCTAATTCTGCATATGTAATTATATATATATGCAAACGCATTTCGACAATGACCCCAATCAGGAACACTACGGAATTCGATATAATTCAATAGCACAATACATAAAATACCAAAAAAAAAATGCTTGTGCAGTGTTTACAAATGTTTCCGATAGGCGGCAGTACATTCGCAACAGTTTGCTTGAAAATGCACTTACAATTTTTCAAATTATGGCTTTAATTTATATTTTTGTTTAATATTTCTGTTAATAATTGCAAGTTTAAGGCTTAATCCTAGTCTTGTACAGGCGTAAATTGTGAATATTGTGCTTCAATTCGTAATTAACCTCGAATAAAAATCTTGAATATGTTTAACAATTATTTTTATATGTTAAATGAATAAATTTTGAAAAATGGTGCCTGCACACATGTGTAATAGGTCTTTCTTAACCGCTATATATTTTTTTGGAGCAGATATCTTTTAATTTAGTGTCAGGAAATGTCAAAAGCGTAACGATGATTTTTGTTATTGCGCGCTACTGTGTTTTTGTGCGTATATTTCCATAAGATAATGTTACACCAATAAACTGGTATTAATATCCAGTGTTGGTGCATTCATTAGTAAGCCGAAGTGTTTGTTATTTCGTTGTATAGTTAGCAATATGTGTATGCCAAAGGTTTATAACAATTAAATGCACAAACACAACCAGTCTACCGGGTGATTCGCATAAAACGCTTAAATTCACACGTTCGTGTGGCCTCTGTGTGCCCGGGGACTCACCCCGTATATACATACAATCGTCTGCATAATTAACAAAACACGCCCTAAAGTCATCATAATAATAATAATAATAATAATAACGTAACTGAGACATCGCTATGGAATCACGAGAAAAATATATTTATTTATATAACACTTCAAAGTATTCCCGTACACTTTGAGTAATTAGAACACATAATAAAATAACAATTCGAGTCACATATGTGCACAGTAAGCTGGAAATATAAGTGGAGCAACGCTTGATTATTTAGTTTTACGCCCAAATGTTTGCAATCTCAATAAATAATTAGACACATATTTTAAAATTAAAAATTATAATATTTAATAATTTTTTATAGCCTTTGAGTTAACAATATGCCAAAATCTTGTAAACATAAAATATCTTATAATAATTAATAGAATTTTTGGGTGTATTCATTATTTTTATAAGGGTAGTATTAAGGGGGGTTCCAAATTTTGGGGCCCTATAACTCGGAAAGTATACTAGTGATGGGATTCAAACTGCGAACGAGTACAAATAGGATGCCAAATTATATGTGTAGTAAATTTGGTGTAAATCGCATGGGTACCTTCAGAGGAGTGGACACATTTTAAAATAAAAAATTGTAATATTTAATTTTATTTTTTATGGCCTTTGGGTTAACAATATGAAAAAACCTTGTAGACATAAAATATCTTAGAATTATTAGTAGAATTTTTGGGTGTTTCAATTATTTTTATAAGGGCAGTATTAAGGGGGGTTCAACATTTTGGGGCCCTATAACTCGGGACGTATACGGGTGATTGGATTTAAATTGCGAATAGGTTCAAATGGGATGCTAAACAATATGTGTAGCAAATTTGATGTGAATCGGTCTGGTACCTTCAGAGGAATAAAAGGAACAAATTTGTTTTTACGAGCGAGCGACGACTAACATCGAAGTATATAAGTTATATATATATTTTTGGATTCAGGACGACGAGACAAATACTTTTTGTTAAAGACATTTTTTGATCCGAGATTGCTACAGACACACAATCGATTTTATAAAAAATGTGGTACTTCATTATTTCGTTATAAATTCCCAAACAATTTAAGTTAAAAAATTCATCAAAACATTTCGGCTTTTTGAAGTATAAATAAAATACTTGTATTGTTCTACATTGAAGTTATAGCATCATTTATCTTCTAATATCCTTCATTAATCATTTCTTATGTAAAAATTGTTTTCAGACAAAACAAAAAATAAATAACAAAAGTTTCTTTTTTTTTATCAATTTTTTATGCAACCCCAAAATTTATTAGCTCAAAATCTTCTTTAAGATTTCAAAATGCTTGTATCAGCTGTAATATATCTGAGGGTAGACGACAGCAGTGGCGTACCTATCGGGGTTTCTGTGGCAGCAACAGAATTTATTTTTATTGCTTAGTTCCAAGACATACGGGGCACTATCGTGACAAATAGTGGGCTTAGCCACAGAAATTGGATACTACATTTGTATTGTACTGATTTTTAAAAGTATTTTAGACAATTTAACAAGTTCCCTGCCACACTACACATATATAACATGCTCTTAAGCCACTTTGAACCTCTAGGTTAAATTAACGACCACAGAAACAAATCTGGTGTAATAAATTTGCCAAAAATAAAAAAAATAATTATAATTAATACAAATCCAGAGTGGCCTGCAATCGAATTATATTTAGTTATCCCCATATACGTAAAATTATATTTTAAATTAATTCTACAATTATATGACAATTTTCAAAAGTGATTTTTCACTAAATGGTACATTTTTCAAAAAAACTTTTCAAACAAATGTTGCTCGAAATTTCAACATCTTTAACTTTTATAATATACGCTTTTTCTCTAACTCGTGTCGTTTTCGAGTTATTTTAATAATAGAGTAAACAAGCTCTACCGGTTGAAATGTACTTTTTGAAAGTACTAGGCTTTTATTTTACGGAATATTTTAATTAAACTAATTATAATTAAAAATCTAGAGTGGCTTGCACTTGATTTATAATTAGTATTCCCCATATACGTAATATTTTGTTATAAATTAATTCTACTAATTATATGACAATTTTCAAAAATGATTTTTCACTAAATGGTACATTTTTCAAAAATATTTATTAAACAAAAGTTACTAGAAATTTAAATATCTTTAACTTTTATTAAATACACTATGCTCTAACTCGTGTCGTTTTCGAGTAATTTTAAATATAGAGTAAACAAGCTCTTCAGTTTGAAATATCCATTTCAAAACTATTAGGTTATTTTCTAAATACAATTTTGAGTCTAGAATTGTTGGAAGAAAAATACTATTTGGTTGTATGTGAAAAATATGTATTTGAGGGACGCCACTGCCTTAAAAATATTCGTATAAATTGTATGAAGATTGTCAACAAAAGATTGACTTTCAAAGATACCCAATTATTATACGCGTTTCTATTTCACAAGAAGGCAGGAAAAAATAAATTTATATAAAACAATTCTATATTTTTCCATACGAGATGGAAACCGAAACCGTACGTATTGTTCCATCTAGATTGTTCTGGAAGCTAAGAAATTTTAAATTCAAATGCTCCTGAACCGCATTCTTTTTATTATGCGGAACAAAACAAACTCTAAAATGATCATTTAATACACATCTAAAATACACAATTCTTATTCGAGGGACATAGAATATCGAATTGGTCCAATTCTGTTATTGTAAATTGTAGCAAAATATTGGCAAATTATTGATAAATAAATAGAATATTAATTCTATCTGAGCGTAATATAACATTGAATTGGTTCAGAGTTCAAATTTTGTTTACAGCATTTACACGTTGGGCTGCTTCCAAAATTAATACCATTTTAGAACCTTACACCTCCTAAATAATGCACGATTTGTACGCGGCCCTAATACAATATGTATTGCAATTGCAATTCCGTTCTTTAGGGAATTTCACGCAATTTCACAATTTTGTTCAATTTAAATATAATTTACAGTTTAGCATTTTTGTTGCCACTGTGTACTTCCACCCACTTTACGAACCCTACGCTATATTTTGCACCCTTTTAAGAACAGTTGAATACATCTACAGGGTTGTATTAGCCCAGTAAACACCATTGCAATTTTTCTGTATAAAAGAAATATATTTCTTTTTTTTATTATTCATGTAATAAATATATAATGGCCCTTATTGCTTTTGTCTGAGGGCATTGAAGGGTAGTTCACCCTCGGGTAGCACTCCAATAAGATGTGCGACGCATGACTTGTCACGTATTAAGGGGGGGAAATTGGTACTTTGCCTAATTTGACGGGGGGTGCACATATATATATATATTTGAATTCGCATTATTTCGAGCAGGTTATTCACGGAGATAGTATAAAAGGGTTCTAAGGACTACTCAAAAATCTGAAGTGGCCTACACTTGACTTATACGTAAAATAAAAGAATAATTGTAATTATTTTAGGGTTTATTTACTAAAAAAAAATTAATTAGGGGAATGCTAGGGTTACTCATGGGTCTACTTTGCCCATATCACATACAGTTCATTCTATATATATATATATATATATATGAGTTTGTGTGCCCCTTGTCGAACATTTTGGGTGCAACTGGTGTACGGAAAACACTATATAAGGGTCGAATGGCACATAATCCGAGATATGCGCTAGGCTGAACACTTGGTTCGTGGTTCTAAATATATATATAAAAGAACGTATTCATATGGAATATAAAATTGTGAACTCCCCGGACTTATCCAGGCGCAATGCACATGTAACTAGCCGGAAAAATCTACGGAAATTTGGTTACTGTTTTATTTTATGTTGGTACATCACTAAACGAACCATATTCTTCACTTAAAATATATTACTATCAATCATTGAAGATTTTCCGTAGCAGTTTTCTCGTAACTTGTACAGTTTTTGAAGAAACTTTTCAAAGAAAAGTTGTGCCAAATTTTCATATCTTTCATTATGTGCATAACTAATTTTGCTATAAGTGCAACCGTTTTAGTGATATTGAAGAAAATACAAAAATGTATAAAGTAAACATGTACGATAAGAATATTAAGATTTTCCGTAGCAGTTTTCTTGTAACTGGTACTTTTTATAAGAAACATTTCAAACAAAAGTTGTGCCAAATTTAAATATCTTTCATTATGAACATAACTATTTTTGCCATAAGTGCAGCCGTTCTTATGTTATTGGAGATAGAACAAAAATGCATAGATAAGAACATTTAAGATTTTCCGTAGCAGTTTTCTCGTATCTGGTCCTTTTTCTCTAAAAACTTTTCAAACAAAAGTTGCACCAAATTTAAATATCTTTATTTATGAACATAACTATTTTTACCATAAGTGCAACCGTTCTAGTAATATTGACGAAAATACAAAAATTCATAAAGTACACATACACTAATAGTTTCTATATTCTTTACAAGAATTTCCCATAGCAATTTTCTCGTAACTGGTACATTTCTTGAAAAAACTTTTTAAACAATAGTTGTCCGAAATTTAAATACCATTAATTATGAACATAACTATTTTTGCCATAAGTGCAGCCGTTCTAGTGATATTGAGGAAAATACAAAAATGCATAAAGTAAACATGCACTAATAATTTGAATATTCTTTACAAGAATTTTCCGTAGCAGTTTTCTCGTAATTGGTATATTTTTTGGAAAAACTTTTCAAACAAAAGTTGTCTGAAATTTAAATATCTTTAATTATGGACATAACTGTTTTTGCCATAAGTGCAGCCATTTTAGTGATATTGAGGAAAGTACAAAAATGCATAAAGTGAACATTCACTAATAGTTAATAAATAAGCTAAAGTTTAAGGTTTTACAATTTACGTTCGATAGTTTTGGCTGTAGAGCGTTCACATACACGAAAATAGTCACATATGATGCAGGGAGGGTAAAAACGTGTATTTCTAATTAAATCTCGCGTTCTTATTACTGCGTATAAGAAAGTAATAAGTAATTTGTATTAAATTATTTTAGTAATTTAAGTGACTAGTGTGTAAAGGCTAGATTGAAATATTTAGACGTGTTGACTGTGTGATACGAGTATTATTCTATAATTATAGACTTTAGAATGCGAATGTGAGGGCAAATCCAACTTAATACCCCTCTTAATGCCGACGCTCATTTCAGACGTCTTATTTTAATTGAATTTTCATGTATCTTAAAATTTCATACATATTCAAGTTAATGTGTCATAATTCTAACATAAACTGGAGGAGCACTAACTTAATATGGAAATACAGAATCACAGATACACTGTAAAAAAAAAACAAAAAAAGATTTGTGTCTGTTGATCTGTTCAAAATGCAGTGATTAAAAATATAATTTCTGTTTTACGTATCTGTACTAAAAATCGTGGAAATGTTGAACCAGATTCTTTTTACAAATTATCACACAAAAACATAACTATGTCGCATATAATATATATATATATATATATATATATATATATATATATATATATATATATATATATACTTTTATCTTTGTATGTCTGTACAGATATGAGTCTTTCATTTACGCTGTTATAATTCTGTGATGTGTATGTACACTAATATTCTGGAATATAGAGTCAGAAGATATAGATAACAAAGTTATGTTTTTTGCTCGTCACCAGTGACAAACAAACTGTTGTCCAAATTATTTCAACCGTTCACATACACTGCGATAACATTTTATTTAATTATATATATATATATATATATACGTACGTAGAAACGGGAAAAATTTACGATGACAGAATTTCAAATAAAGAAAGAACAAATAATAAAAATTCAAATCAGATTAGAAACATTATAAAATGTCATGAAAAATGTATGTACATATCTTAGATTGTCGACACGAATGTGAACACTAACCATTCATACTAAAAGGGCATTAGAAGAATTCCTTAAACATTACCAAAGTATAATTTTGAGTAATATATTAAATATTATTGCCATTTAATTAACGCACCTATGCGTTCTGTTCGCCTGATACGTAATATACAATACGAGCACCGGTTTTTTATTATTATGGCCTTTTGTTTAAGATATTTTTGATCCAAGAATGCTACAGACACACACGACCGATTGCCAAAATATATATATATATATATATATATATATATATATATATATATATATATATATATATATATATATGTTACAATATTTCCTATTAGTAACATATATATATATATATATATATATATATTTTGGCAATCGGTCGTGTGTGTCTGTAGCATTCTTGGCCTTTATATTTGTTAATATATACGTGAAAGTAATTTTGGCCTAATATGGGATATAGGATAGTTGCCCAAAATGCGTATATACATATATATATATATATATATTAAGATGTTGTAAATTGAAATATGAGTGGAGCTCATCACAGAGTTGGGTTGGTTTTCTTTGTCATTTATGCACAGTGAATTGTCGACAGATGTTGTTGTTGAATGAATGTGTGTGTGTGTGTGTATGTGTGTGTGTGTTGCCGTCGCAAATGTTGAGTTTGCAGAATTGTTCGCAAAATGTCCGTTGGCGATATATGTTAAAGATACGAAGTTTCTGAAGTAAATTGGTGAGTGGAACCGTCGCCGTCGCCGTCGGTGGGTGGGTGGGTGGCATCTACATATTATAAGCATGTTACACTATTCAACAACTCCAGACGTATATATATATATCTAACTCAACTACAATTGAAATATTACATTCGCAAATTATTATCATCAACATTTTGCTACAATAGTTATTTCAAACTTAATTATGTCTTAGCGTACGTTTCATCTAACATTCAATATTATACAAATAAAAATTACTCCCTATAATGAAAAAGTGTAAATATCTCGGAAACGAAATGAGTTACAGAAAAAATTACACTATTATAAATTGAAGGTATTCAAATTTCAAGCAACTATTGTTTGAAAATTTTTATTGAAAAACGTACCATTTAGTGAATAATCACTTTTGAAAATGGCTATTTTATATGTACGTTTCCCCCTAGTTGAATACATATTGAATTTATTTCGTAGCAATCATAGAGTGATTTAAAAACAAAAAAAATTTTTAAATAACGAAGCAGCACTATTTTCGTTGTAAAGTGTACAGAAATCAAACAACTTGACAATAATAAAAGTAGTACATCACAGTGCACGTGAGAGGTATTTGTTGGTGCTACATCACGTGACAGCTATTCATCATCATAATGTATTGTGCTGAACTCACACACACACACACACGCACACACAAGAAGACGCCGGTCCGGTCACCACTTCCGGTTCACCGGGTGACTCTAGCGCGCGTGCGCAATGCATTAAGGAACTGAAGCACCTCCTGCTCTATAGGCATCGTGAGCAAACACGACATTCAGCCAAAACCAAATCCTTTTCATGTCTTCTGATTTCTTTCGCTCGGATGATTATTTAACTTCGTATTTGTAATTTTTAAAATATCTTTTTAATTTTAAGGCTGTCTTGGAGGGAAGCAGCACATACTGTATTAAAATAAAATAACTAACACGTAAGATATCCATGATGAAAAGATGTTAGTAACTATGGCAATAAAAATATTTTCTGTAGCAGTTCTCTCGTAACTGGTACATTTTTAAAAGAAACTTTTCAAACAAAAGTTGTGCGAAATATCAATATCTTGATTTATGTATATAACTATTTTTGCCATAAGTGCAGACGTTTTACTGTTAGTGGAGATTAAACAAAAATGCATAGAGTAATGTACGATAAAAACATTTAAGATTTTCTGTAGCAGTTTTCTCGTAACTGGTACAATTTTTAATGAAACTTTTCAAACAAAAGTGGTGCCAAATTTAAATATGTTTAATTATGAATAAAACTATTTTTGCCATAAAAGCAACTGTTTTAGTGATATTGGAGATAGAACAAAAATGCATGGAGTAAACATGTACGATAAGAACATTTAAGATTTTCCGTAGCAGTTTTCTCGTAACTGGTACAAATCTTAAAGACTCTTTTCAAACAAAAGTTGTGCGAAATATTAATATCTATCATTATGTACATAACTATTTTTGCTATAAGTGCAGCCGTTCTAGTGATATTGGAGATAGAACAAAAATGCATATAGTAGAACATTTAAGATTTTCCGTAGCAGTTTGCTCGTAAATGGTACATTTTTTTAAGAAATTTTTCAACTTTTATTGTAATCTTTAGTTCGAGATTTTTCATGATTATAAGACTTACTTATTACTTCGTATGAGATAGGAAAAAAGCTGAAGTGGCCTATACTCGACTTTCGGGTCCTTTTAACTATTTGTATATATAATAATGGTTTATTTAGTTTTAAATTCACCCTACGATTGTTAAATAAAATAAATATGTATTTTAACTATACAAACACGTAAATATAAGAAAGCTGAAGTGGCCTATACTCGACTTTCGGGTCCTTTTAACTATTTGTATATATAATAATGGTTTATTTAGTTTTAAATTCACCCTACGATTGTTAAATAAAATAAATATGTATTTTAACTATACAAACACGTAAATATAAGAAAGCTGAAGTGGCCTATACTCGACTTTCGGGTCCTTTTAACTATTTGTATATATAATAATGGTTTATTTAGTTTTAAATTCACCCTACGATTGTTAAATAAAATAAATATGTATTTTAACTATACAAACACGTAAATATAAGAAAGCTGAAGTGGCCTATACTCGACTTTCGGGTCCTTTTAACTATTTGTATATATAATAATGGTTTATTTAGTTTTAAATTCACCCTACGATTGTTAAATAAAATAAATATGTATTTTAACTATACAAACACGTAAATATAAGAAAGCTGAAGTGGCCTATACTCGACTTTCGGGTCCTTTTAACTATTTGTATATATAATAATGCATTATTTAGAGTTATAACTCTACGATTTCTTTGTAATAAAATCAATAAAACTGAATTCCAATGCAATTTTTCAGTAAACAGTCGTCGTTACTTATTGAAATAACATCTGGGTAAACGACAGCCTTAAACAAATTTGCAGTAATCCACAAAGATATATATATTCAATCGTATTATCTTCTTTGACAAATGCAAATGCAAATGCAGCATTTTTCTTTAGTCTTCGGACAATAAATTTAAAATTCAATTTTCTTTTGAGAAAATAATAAATGATCGTCGATATCAAATAGACAAATGTATTAGGTTATATAATGATTAATTCCGAATGCAAAAACACTTGAATATGTATATGTATGAGCATATATCAATCTAATCTTATTACACCCCGATCATTATTCATCTTTTTCTTTCTTTGTCTCTGGTTCGTCTTAAGGGCGAGATCTCAATATGTTCTCTACGTGCTACGTATACCGATCATTTGCTTGAACGGCCAATAAAAACACGACACGTTTCATATGACATCAACATCATCGACCAATCACGATCATACGCTTATACATATTATTAGCCAATCACCGGCCGTTTTCACGAGAATTCCGCAAGATTTCGCTACGATGTTAAACATAAAGACTGAACGTGCTTCGAATTTATTGCCCGCTTAAACCGGGTAATTCCGTCCAGAATTTTATACAAATTTAATTTAATTTTAAGTCAATTTTTTTTAAAAAATACGTAAAATAAACATTGAACATCGAATTGGTTCATTAAACCTATAAATTAATTAAATAAAAATTAATTTTCTTTAAATATTGAATTAATCTATTTCGCTTTAGTAAACCGTATTGAAACATAAGTAATAACATATAAATAAATAAAACGCAGCGTATATTCGTTAAAATACGTCAGATAATCCGGTAAGAGTGGCGTATTTGAAATATCCAGCAGGGTAAACACAGGAAAAACAGCGTAGTTGTTATTTGATACGTCTACCTCAACGAAAAAGTAATCCGATATCTAACTGATCCTTATCGGGTTTCCCGGTCTTGATTAAAGGCTTAACGGTAACGTTGTTGGCTGTGTGTGCGTAATCCGGGACACACCGGAACACACCGGAACCGCCGAGGCTTCCCACTAACTTTGTCTGACCACGCGAAAAGAATAGTTTTTAAAGATTTATTTAATTCTAATAAAACTAAGTTAATGGAAATAAATCTTTTTCTGTTTAGACACAGGAGTTTTCCGCACGGCCTCGTAAAATTACTATATATTTTCAGCTCACGTAAACCCCAAAAATTATTAATTTTTCTCCATAGGCAAATAATTTATTTGAAAAGTTGAGAACGCGTTGCCGCTGCCGCAACGCCGCCTCATTTCATATGCCATGCGTTTATTTATTTATAGGTTGAACCTTTGTCGTGTCTCATAGGCGGCGCATCTGGGGCGCATTAGTAGGACGCGAGAATCAACAGTAGGGGACCGACGGCCACCGACGAAACGTAAATTAAGAGTTTCATTTATTTTAATTTAACCATCCTTTCTAATGCAACATCACTCTAAAGTTGGCAACACGATATTTGAATTAAATTAAATTATTCTTTTTATTTAAATTTAAATTAATTCGCAGCACCGTCCACCCCGACTTTCTGTATATATGTTAATAGCAAATATGAAATATATTAAAATCACAAAATCGGTTCTTTTTACGTACGTTGGCGCAAATCTCTGTGTTTGACAGCTTTGACATGACATTTGTCGGGATATATTAAATCAAAAATAGCGCAAAAAAAGTGCATAATAAATAGCATTTTCCAGTCAGCACTGCTTTGACAAAACAAAAACAAATGTGTATTATTTTTATTTCGATTTGAAAATGTTCTCTATACAATTAGTATACGTCGGATAATTATATGAAAACATGCAACATTGTATTTTGCAAATTTAAAAATAACCTCGAAAGAAACTTGAAAATACATTACTTATACGAAGAATTGTATAGATATATTTGTGTTAACCGGTGGTTCATACGATAAGCACATTTAAGATTTTCTGTAGCAGTTTTCTCGTAACTGGTACATTTCTGTTAAAAAGTTTTCAAACAAAAGTTGTGCGAAATATGAATATCTTTTATTATGTACCTAACTATTTTTGCCCTAAGTGCAGCCGTTTTAGTATTATTGGAGATAGAACTAAAATGCATACAGTAGAACATTTAAGATTTTCCGTAGCAATTTTCTCGTAACTGGTACACTTATTGTAAAAACTTTTCAAACAAAAGTGGTGCGAAATATTTATATCTTTCATTATGTACATAACTATTTTTGCCATAAGGGCATCCGTTCTAGTGTTATTGGGGATTTAATAACAAATGCATTTATTAGTGCGTTTAAGATTTTCCGTACCAGTTTTCTCGTAACTGTTACATTTTTTTTAGAAACTTTATGCACAAAAGTTGTGCAAAATACTAATGTCTTTCATTATGTACATAACTATTTTTGCTATAAGTGCAGCCGTTTTAGTGTTATTGGCGATTAAACAAAAATGCATAGAGTAATGTACGATAGAAACATTTAAGATTTTCTGTAGTAGTTTCCTCGTAACTGGTACATTTCTTTTGAAAACTTTATAAACAAAAGTTGTGCAAAATATTAATATCTTTCATTGTTGTTATAACTATTTTTGCTATAAGTGCAGCCGTTTTAGTGTTATTGGAGATAGAACAAAAATGCATAGATAAGAACATTTAAGATTTTCCGTAGCAGTTTCCTCGTAACTGGTACATTTTTCAAAGAAACTTTTCAAACAAAAGTTGTGCAAAATATTAATATCTTTCATTGTTAACATAACTATTTTTGCCGTAAGTGCAGCCGTTTTAGTGTAATTGGACATTAAACAAAAACATGTATAGAGTAAACATGCACTTCTGGTTTGAATATTCTATTCAAACGTAGTAGGTGCACATCTAGACCATATACACGTCTTAAATTTAAAGTTTGACAATTATAAATTCTACAGTTTTCGTTCAAAAAAATAAAAACTAAATACAAAATAACTAATTTAATTTTTAACTCTACTGTTTGTATAATTGATTGATTATTGAAGAGTTTGAATATTAATTCGGATATTTTACGAAACATTTGTAAGTTTGGTGCCGCTGTAATACCAAATCATACAAATTTACTATAGTTTCTAAACTAGAGTATTTATACGAATATATATAAATTTTAGATTTCAAATTACGCTAAAGCCAACGTTTCTTGAAATTCGTAGCAAAATACTTAATTGGCATATTAAGCGGGTCTAATTAGAGAAATTAGCCATTTCAGGATGCCAATTTAACAGTAATATTGCGAAATATATATATACATATACCTTGTTCAAAGGAATTCCATATCCGTGATATTAGTCAATTACGTATCAAAACCTAAACTGTTAATGTAACAGTATTTTAACGCTAAATAACTTGAGTTTAAACGGTATATTAACGCTAAATATCCGGTTATTAACCGTAATTAGAAGTTTAAATAAGTTCTAGAAAAACCCATGTTATTTATGAATTTTTTTCTCTGGTTCGGATAAAGATATCAAATTTCCGTTTAAACCAATTTATAGCTCGTGTTTTTGTCTACATTTAACAAAAATTTCGTATAAAAATATATAAAACTTTCTGAGATAACGCGGAAAGTATGCTTAGGTCACCACTAAACGGGCGGACTCGTGTATCTCATGAACGGGGCAACTAAATTAAATTTTAATGCTAGATTCTGAAAGAGTATTAAATTCTCTAGAGTTTAATACCAATTTTGGGGGTAAAAGTTAATAATTAACAAAATGGCGGCCAGGTAAAGAAAAAAGATTTTTTTCTTCGAGTTTTCTTTTCAATTTTGGGCGTTATATATAATAGTTATTTATATAAATGTTGGTATAAGTTGTAACCAATAGTATTTAGTTTAATTTAATATAAAGTATAAGTAAATCGGACGAGTAGTTCCTGAGAAAATAATACGAACAGTTTGAAAAAGGTAGTTTTGAGAAAAACGCGTTTAAATATTTATAATATATATATACTGGATTAATTTAATGTTTTTCTTGTTATATTTAATCAATTATCGTAATGGATTATCAAAAAACTGCTTCGACACAGTTCAAACTATCGAAAAATGCAAAAATAAAAAAATAATCGCGAATAAAATTCATATTTAGTATATAGCTTAATAAAAAACACAGATTATAAACTTAATAAAACAGAATTCCCTATAAAAGTAACCAAACAGTACAGAGTACATGGGGCATTAACGCGTAAAATATAATAAATGTTTTAAGCCGAGAAATTTAATCTTTAAATACGCACAAAATTATGGCTATACATGAAAAAGGGATTTAAAACAACGTAATTTCAACGTTGCGGCACAATTGTAAGCCGCTCCCCTAACATACATATTTTAAAGCCACACGCAACTAAAATAGATTTGATTATTAGCGAAACACGATTTGTGATTGCAACGTTGCGGTTTACACGTGTGCCGCACCATAGACACACACATATTTTGGCTGACGCAAGATCAGTGTATCCAAAAATATAGAGTAAAGCTGTTTTGACGGACGCTGCTTAACGGAAGGTTAAGATACGTATTCAAGGTCAGAGACATAATGCTTGATCGCGTAGATTTCCAAATAAGGAATTCTGGTTGCAAAAACCGGAATTAATGCAGACGAACCACTTTCCACGCTCACCTCAATGAAAAACTCATACATATGAACTAATGAAAATGAAATTATTATTCGTCACTTTTTATCCTAGCCATCTAATTATATGCTATTTTTAGCTGTGTCATTTTTTGTAACAAGTTTTTTTAATGCCGTGTTCACTAAACTGGACAAAATGAAAGTATTTTTAAATGTATATACCGTAAAACATTCATATACGTTTATATAACACTTATAAACCAT
Source organism: Leistus spinibarbis (assembly GCA_933228885.1). Classification (NCBI taxonomy): domain Eukaryota; kingdom Metazoa; phylum Arthropoda; class Insecta; order Coleoptera; family Carabidae; genus Leistus; species Leistus spinibarbis. The sequence goes on along the minus strand of OW121803.1, from coordinate 8,337,961 downwards.
GTAATATTACAAGATTTTGGAATAATACTTGTGTTTACAGTGTTTTACAAACATTTTTTACAGTGTAGTTACGTATATAAATAAAATAAAATTGTTTTTTAATTTTGTGATTTTTTGTTTTTTTTTTTAGTTTTCTTTAAATATGATTTAACCCATTTATTTTTACAGTGTACTGTCATTTATATACTGTAAAATATATATGTGAATTTATATAACACTTATAAACCATGTAATATTACTGGATTTTGGAATAATACTTGTGTTTCTAGTGTATTACACACATTTTTTACAGTGTAGTTACGTGTATATATATAATTTAAAAAATTGTGTTTTTTAATTTTGTGAAATGTTTTTTTTTTTGTAACTACATTAAATATGATTTAAACCATTTATGTTTACAGTGTACTGTCAATTAAAACATATATGTAAATGTTATATTACACTAATAAATAATATAATGTAATATTACTGAATTTTGGAAAAATTATAGTGTAATTACACTATAATATTTTTTACACACATTTTTTACAGTGTAGTTACGTATATATATAATTAAAAAATTGTGTTTTTAATTTAGGGAAATATTTTGTTTTTTTTTTTAGTGTAGCTTTACTTTTACAATTATTTTTACAGTGTACAATTAAATGTGTTACAGATTTGACTTAATGACCTTATAACATTTTATTTATTTAAGGTTTTATTTTCTGATAACAAACGTTAAAAAATGTATTTCTTTTTATATCTTTAATTTTTTTTACATATGTGGATATATAAATAATGCTCCCTCATCAGCGTGTTGTATGCTACCGGTAATAGTTGCTGATATTACCGGGTCTAATGTACCTAAAACTACTCCCACCTGCCCCAGATTTAAATCTGTTATCTGAATAATAAGAAAGTTACTTATAAGTTAATTATCGCCATTTGCTTTTCTCAAATGCAATTTTTCATATTAAATTTTATTATTTGTTCATAAAATGTTCCTTTAGGTAAATTGGGTTATAAAAGTTTAAGGAACTCTGGTATAATCAAATACATATTTTATAATATATATTTAATTAGTTGTTAGTATTAAAAATTAATAATAATTATAGTTAATTAATATTATATATTTAAATAAATTAAAAACATACATTTCTAGCAGTTCTAGTAGAAATATCCAAATTATCCAGAAATTCTAGTCGAATTATATACACTGATCACAAAACAGAAATAAACCGCACTAAATAACAAAATATATTATTTATTTATTAAAACAACATGAAAACACAGAGGTACACTCACAAACAATAAAACCCACTAATGGATCCACTAGAACCGAAACAAATAAACAACAACAACAACAACCGCAAAAAAATGTACAAATATAACACGCGAATTCGTAAAATCGCGGTAAATGCAATGCAAGTGTCGGCCGTTCATCAACCCACAACGCCTGGGTTCAAACTAAACATCGCCAAAGCCGCCTATAGCATATAGCTAGCACACTGACAGCCGGCCTGCCTGTTTACCCCCACCACTATCACTGATCCTGATCGTCGGTAAAAACGATTATTGACGAATGTAACCGAGCGAACACACGAACAGGATAACCGGTTCTCAGGGAGCGCTACGTCACAGGTTCGCCTAGGTCAGGGCGGGAAATAACAAAAACCAATAACTTTTGCTAAATAAATAAAATTAAAATCAGATTTTGTGAATATCCTTAAACTATATATATTTAATAATACATATTTTAAAAATTGTTGATAGCAGGGCCGTATCAGGGCATATTGTCTACACAAATACATAAACAATATAAATAGGAAACATTTACTAATACATTTTTACATTGACACTAAATCCGGCCGAATTTTGAATTGGTTTATACGGAAAATCTACAAAAATAAAGACTTTTTATGCGATTATAAACGACTTATATGTAAATTTATTTATTTTCACTCAAATAATGTCTTTAAAATAACGCAATATTAAATAATATACGCAAATACAAGACGTAAATTTCTTTAAAACGACTTAATAATCAATTTTTATTTCTATTTATATTTAAATAAGTATAACAAACGTATAATTAAATAATTTTCTCGAGATCAACAATACACAATTGCAAAAAACCATGCAATATTTGTCTAAACAGGTCTAAACTACGTCCACACCAAATTTCAGGCAATTATACGTCCCCTAACTGGCGCAAACCCAATTTTAAATAAATAAAAAATACTAATTTGTATATATTATTTATAAATTATTTTTATTTTGAAGCTGTTATTGTTATAAATTATTTTATTAAAAATAAACCATGGGCCGTAAATAAAACAGTTGTACGTGAACTGGTAACTGTGAAACAGTTTTAGCGGCAATGGTTCACGCAGTGTAGCCACTAGTCCTACGTAAAAATCCCCTACTTTCGTTCAATATAAATTCAACTATTTTCGAGTTGCAAAAATCCATGAAATATTAGTTCTAATAGGTCTAAAATATGTCTACACCAAATTTCAGGGAAATCTACGTCCTTTAACTTGCTCAAACCCAATTCTAAACTAATTAAAACTACTAATTTGTTTATTTTAATTATTAATTATCTTTATTTTGATAAAAAACTAAGCTGTTATCATTATTTTGTTAATAATAAATCAATTATATTGTGTTTGGACGTAAATAAAACAGTTTAACGTGAATTAGTAATACGGGGAATAACTGTGAAGTTAGTTTTAGCGGCAATGGTTCACGCAGTGTAGCCACCCCTTTTTAATGAAATTCCCTACTTTTCTTAACATAAATTCGACTATTTCTTAGCATTTAGACCATAGATATATGAATAAATACTTTATTAGATACTGCAAATATATTTTTAGTCTAGGATTGCTATTTTCATGCCCAAATTCCTTGCATTTTAAATATATGGTCTATAAATAGGGATATTTCTGTTCTATGACTAATAGTACATTCTGTATTTTGACATATGTGTCACTAAGCTGTCAATTTAATACTAAAATACTGTTTTATAGCTAAATTAAGCTTTATATATTGCTAGTTTTTGTTAAAAAAGCGCGTTAAGTTCCAAGATGGCCGACCCAAAATACGCGAATCTTCCAGGCATTGTAAGCTTATATTTAGGTTAATCATTACCGGATTTTCATTTCTCGAACATAATAAATTAGGCCTACGATCAACCGGATGTTTATGAAACAACCGATTTACCGGAAGCGGACCAGAAATCCGACTTTTTCGAGGATGAAAAGGACCCGGTTGAAAATTTACACATTTCCGCTACTGAAGCGTTCAATAAATTTAAAGGTAAGTCGCTTGAAGGGAAAATGGTGGATTTCTCGGACAGGATCAGCAAAAGGACTCGAACGGGATACGACGCTCGGTCTGGCGACTGGGAACTGGTCGCTGAGGGCGAAAAGGAGACGCCATTGCAGAAGTACCAGCGATTGCAATGTGAAATGAAGGAGTTATTGGAGGAAGTGTCGGAGTTAAAGAGTAGTGATAGTGATGAGGCTCAAAATTGTTTAGTGACTAGTGATCAAGTGGATCAATCCTTGAAGAAATTGTATGATCTGCGATTAGAGGATTCGCTAGGATCGGAAATCGTTGGGAATCTTACAGATCCACAAGGAAATCAAATTAAGTAAGTTAAATATATTTTTATATCAATTTATTATAAACAAGCTTAGGTACAAGGCACCTATGCCTTTAGATAGCCTTATAAGTAATATATGCGAATCGAATAACGGGACTTCCCCTACTACTCTCTTATTGTTTTTAATTATTATGGCCTTTGAGTTCACAATATGAAAAAATGTTATATATATAAAAGTCTTAGAATTTTTTATAGATTTTTTTGGTATACTCAAAAAAATAATTACTGCACATTTTAAAATTCAAAATTATAATTTTTAATTGTTTTTTTATTGCCTTTAGGTTATCAATATGTAGAAATCTTGTAGACATAAACTATTTTAGAATTTCTCCTAGATTTTTTTGATATACTCAAAAATTTTATTAGTGCACATTTTGAAATTCAAAATTATAATTTTAATTATTTTTTTATGGCGCTTAGGTTACTAATATGAAGAAATCTTGTATATATAGAATATTTTACAATTTTTTGTAGATTTTTTTTATATATTCAAAATTTTGAAAAAAGTAGTGCAATTTTTGAATTACAAAATTATAATTTTAAATATTTTTTTATAGCTTTTGGGGTAACAATATGAAGAAATCTTGTATATATAGAATATTTTACAACTTTTTGTAGATTTTTTGATTTACTCAAAAAATTATTTAGTGCAAATTTTAAAAATTTTGCAAAATTATAATTATTTTAATTTATGGCCTTTAGGTTACCGATATGAAGAAATCTTGTAGATTTCGAATATTTTACAATTTATTGTAGATTTTTTGATATACTCAAAATTTTTAAAAATAATTAGTGCAAAGTTTAAAATTCAAAATTATAATTTTAAATATTTTTTTATAGCTTTTGGGGTAACAATATGGAAAAATCTTGTAGATATAAAATATCTTACAATTTTTTGTAGATTTTTTTTATATATTCAAAAAAATTATTTGCTGCAAATTTTAAATATTCAAAATAAACATTTTAATTTTTTTTTTATGGCCTTAAGGTGACCAATATGAAGAAAACTTGTAGATTTCGAATACCTTATAATATGTTTATAGATTTTTTGATATACTCAAAAATATTAATTAATGCAAATTTTAAAATTCAAAATTATAATTTTAAATATTTTTTTATAGCATTTGGGGTAACAATATGAAGAAATCTTGTAGATATAAAATAATTTACGATTATTTGTAGATTTTTTTTATATATTCAAAAAAATTATTTGTTGCAAATTTTAAATATTCAAAATAATAATTTTAAATTGTTTTTTTATGGCCTTTAGGATATTAATATGAAGAAATCTTGTAGTCATAAATTATCTTAGAATTCCTTGTAGATTTTTTTGATATACTCAAAGAAATAATTAGTGCACATTTAAAAATCAAAATTATAATTTTAAATATTTTTTTATAGCCTTTGGGTTAACAATATGAAGAAATCTTGTAGACATAAAATACCTTAGAATTTTCTGTAGTATTTTTAGATGTTTAAATTATTTTTCTAAAGGCAGTATTAAGGGGGGCTCTAAATTTTGGGGCCCTATAACTCGGAAAGTATACATGCGATTAAATTCAAATTGCTATTAGATACAGATAAGATATTATATATATAGCAAATTTGGTTCAAATCGCTTCCGTACTTCGAGACTAAATCAGAATTCCGCCATTTTGTTTCTACGCTTGCGATGCATCGTTATTTTAATTATTTATCCACAGCAAACTTCTAACGCAACTCGAGCAATTTAAACAACACTCCGCTTCCCCTTCTAAATCACGTACGGCGTCTGACCCCGTTGACCTTGACGACCGTACAATAACGTACCAGCTCAAATATAAGCCGGAGCAAACGCGTCTGGCTCAAACCACTCGTTTATCCGAATTAGAGCACCGGTTACACAAGTTAGAGTCAATATTGGGGGGTAATTCAGATAAATTAGCGCGATTAGCGCAAGCTACGCAAACGCAAACATTATTTGATGCTGCACAGCAACTTAGCGCTAAGGCGAGTTTACTGGATTCGGCTCAATTAGACCATATTGAGGGGAGGTTGACTGCGTTACAGCAAAAGATGAACCAGGTGGCTGAACGGAAGACGGAGGGGGGCGAAGACGCGGAGAAAGACCAAATGGTAAGCGGGGAAAGGGGTAATTTGGATTTTTTTTAAATTCGTGGGGAACTTTAGGTTTTGGAGCTGTACGAACTGGTAAAAAAGAGTGAATCGATGAGCCAAGTTTTACCGGACACCATTGAGCGTTTAGTCGCGTTAGAGAGCCTCCATAACCGGGGTAAATTCTGCTATTTTAGGGAAAAATATTATATTTAATTTATGTATGTATTTAGCGTCCGAATTTAGTAAATCTCTTGCCCAATTAGAGGCTTTACAATTTCAAATAACGGCTGGGGTCCAAAACAACAAAGAATTGCTGCAGGGGGTCCAGGAGAGCTTCGCTGTTAACTTAGACAATATAAATAAAAGTGTAGTTAGTTTAGATTCAAGAATTAAAGCATTAAAAAAGTAATACTAATCCTTAAAACTCTGTTAGATTCATTTAATCATTTATATTTTGTGTAAAATGTAATTTAAAATATTTTTAAGCTTGCAAACGTTATGATTTGTATTAATATTTATTTTAATTCACGCTTGAGAGCGATTTTGAGTAAGAAATGGTGATAAAGCTTGGGTTTGAGGATGTTTAAGTGCAATTTTGACTTAAAATCGCTTTTATAATTGTTTTCTAATATATTTGTTCTAAATTGTATTAATATAAATAAATATATACACACATATTCCGTTTTTCAATTAATTTTTATTTACAGTGTACGTTTTTTACTGGGGTAAGTATTCAAAAGTATATAAAAAAAATTGACTAAACAATTTATACAATTACGTTGTATAAGTAGTCTACCCGCAATACAGTTCTGTTAAACCAATAGTTGGTATTAAAAACGTTTTTATTTACAGTGTACGTTTTTATTATGTTGTAAGCAAAGCTGGGGCAAGTGTTCAAAATATTAATTTTTTCCCTAGTTGACGTATATTTTTGACTAAATTGACTAAACAATTTAGAATACATTTATTTTGTATAAGTACTCCACCCGCAATACAGATTTGTTAAAGCAATAGTGGGCATCAAAAACGTAAAAGTTTTTATTTACAGTGTACGTTTTTACTATGTTGTAAGCAAAGCTGGGACAAGTATTCAAAAAAATGATTTAATTCATAGTTTACGTGTTTCTATTGACTAAATTGCCTAAACAATTTAGAAAACATTTATTTTGTATAAGTAGTCTACCCGCAATACAGATCTGTTAAACCAATAGTTGGTATCAAAAACGTAAAACTTTTTATTTACAGTGTACGTTTTTACTATCTTGTAAGCAAAATTGGGATAAGTATACAAAAAATAAATATTTATTCATAGTTTACGTGTTTTCTTGACTAAATTGACTAAACAATTTATTTTGTATAGGTCCGCTACCCGCAATACAAATCTGTTAAACCAATAGTTGGCATCAAAAACGTATATTTTTTTTTTTACAGTGTACGTTTTTACTATGTTGTAAGCAAGACTGGGACTATTACTCAGAAAAAATAATTTTATACATAGTTTACGTGTCTTTTCTTTGACTAAATTGACTAAACATTGTATAGGTCCGCTACCCGCAATACAGATCTGTTAATCCAATAGTTGGCATTAAAAACGTAAAAGTATTAATTTACAGTGTACATTTTTACTATGTTGTAAGCAAAACTAAAATTAGTAATAAAAAATAACTTTTCGTAGTTTATTTTTGACTAAACAATTTAGAATACGTTTATTTTGCATACGGATCTGTTAAACCAATAGTTGGCATAAAAAACGTAAAAGTTATTATTTACAGTGTACGTTGTTACTGTTTTGTAAGCAAAACTTGTACAAGTATTCAAAAAAATAAAAACTATTCGTAGTTTACGTGTATTTTTGGCTAAATTGACTAAACAATTTAGAATTCATTTATTTTGCATAAGTCCGCTACCCGCAATACAGATCTGTTAAACCTATAGTTGGCATCAAAAACGAATAAGTTTCTATTTACAGTGTATGTTTTTACTATGTAGTAAGCAAAACTTGTACAAGTATTCAAAAAAATTAAAACTTTTCGTAGTTTACGTGTATTTTTGACTAAACAATTTAGTAAATATTTATTTTTGATAAGGCCAGTACCCGCAATACAGATCTGTAAAGCTAATAGTTGGCATTAAAACCGTAAAAGTCCGTAACTTTCAATACATTTCTGTATAACAAAAAGCCTAGGTAAGTCTTTGCAATACAGTAGTGAAATGCGAATTATCGGAAATACAGGCGTAACAAACATGTTTTGTTTGTTTACCTGTGAAAGGTATTGTGATTACCGTGCCCCCTATCACCACGAGCCGCCACTGGCCCGTCAATTGCATTGAAATACAGGTATATCAAAATATTCCATTCAGTATTCAAGCCAAACTTGTTCCAACAACAAAAACAAAACAAAAAAACGGGAAAATTTCGCAAATTTTTGGCAGTTTAAATCTAGTCAGGAGTTCTTCACTGTTCGTGGTCCTAACAGGTGGAATTTCATGTGTTTTAGCATTTAAGTTTCTGTGTTTTAAAATATTTTTAAAATGTGTTTTATAATTTTTTATTTAAGTTGAATAGTTTTGTAAATATTAAACGTTGTGTTTTTATAATATTTTTATAGTTTGAATAAAAGTGTTAATAGTTTTACGCTTAGTTTTAAATATTTGTTGCAAATATTTTAATTATGTTAACAAATAGTTTAAATTACGTATATTAATATTACTTTGAATATTAAACCATTTTACGTAATTTTTCTTAAATAATTAAATAAAAATCGCGTTAGAAAGAAATCATAAATGTTTAAATAAATATTTTAAACATGATGTTACATTGTTTAATTATTAAATAAATACTTGTGTGATAATTAACGTCTTAAATATTGTGATAATATACATATTAGGATTTGTGATAATTAGATAACTGGATATTTGTTTTAAAGGTAAGTTTTATATTTATAAAGTATCTTGTATGCAATAGGAATAAAAATTAGATTAAATTTATGTCAAGGAATATTGTGACATAAAACCTTGTACATAATTCGATATAAAATATAAAAATATATTCATAATAATATGTTATATATTAAATACCAATCTAAATATAACTAAGGCTATTTGTATAGTTCCGGTTAGTAATCCTACAGTTTCCGGTCAAAAAAGCTATCTTTAGTAAAAAGTATCGAATTGGTCCAGTTCACAAACTTAGATGTATCGAATTGAGCAAAAAAAAAAAAACAATTTTAGCTATTATATTTGTACCCTTGCTCAAACTGATAAAATATCGAATTGGTCCAGGTCATTAAATTGTCTCGAATTGGACAAAAATCCTATTATTCATTTAGACAATTTTTGTTAGTAAATTTGAGCCAATTTTCTTTATTAGAAATTAATATCGAATTGGTTAAGTTTACCTATAGTTAATTATACTCAAATTAACCAAAAACTATTAATGAACAAATAAAATGTATTTAGAGTAATTTGTATCGATTAAATTTGAGCTAGATTTGTTTGAATATCGAATTGGTCCATTATACTAAATCAGAATAATTAATAAACCATGGAAAATACAGTTATTACATTTATGGTAATTTTAATTGAGAGTTGTCAAGTATCGAATTGGTCCAGTACTTTTTATTAATTTGTATCGAATTACCTAAATAGTTATTTATAAACAATTAAGGTTGATTTAGTCAAATTTAGTTATTATATTTGTGCTAATTCTCTTTAAGAATGAATAAATAAATAAATATCGAATTGGTCCATTAATTTTTACTAATTTATATCGACTTATCTACGAATTTATAAACAATAAAATTAATTTAGACAAAGCAAGTTATTATATATTGTTAAGGATGAATAAATATCGAATTGGTCCAGTTCCCAAATTCATATCGAGTTATATACAAACGATTAATTTAATTTAAGCAAAACCAACTATTATATTATTGCCAGTTCACGTTTGGGGGTAAAAAAATGTCGAATTGGTCCAATTCACCATTACTAATGAGCAATATATCAATAAATAGTTTAAATTCCGTTGTAAAACCATTTCTATTTATCGTAAACATGTCAATTGTATTTTTATTGTAAAATAACCTTGAGAAATGAATTACGCTTTTCATAAAATAATGCCGGTATTTAAATAGTAATATTATTTTAATTCAGTTAATAATTATAGTCGTTTTCGCTATTTATCCTATAATTATTATACTATTAGGAGTATAAATGTTAGTAGGAGTGAATCAGGCGAATTTTATTATTGTTAATATTATATAACAAAGAATTCATGAATGACTTATTGTTTATAAATAAATAAATAAGAGTTTTTTTTATGATTATTTTATGAGTATAATGACACATGTGAATCATTGGTGATTATTTCAAAATAAATGTGTATGAATGTTGAATATTAATTGGCCCAATAGGTGGCCCAGATTTTAAATTTAAAACAGTGGCGCACTAATATATATTAATTTTATTATTTCATTTCGTATTCAAATTAATTAAATACTTAAGATTTTTATGATAAAACTAGCTATAATTTTTTTTTAATATATTATGTAAATGATAGTAAAAAAATCACAATGTATTTTTGCTACAAAATATGATTTTATATTGTCACAATTATGTTATATCTAATAAAAATAAAAGATAATGCAACTAATACTCAGACATCAACAAAATAATTAAGACTTTTTATCATATAATCTTTTAAATTTGCAATGTCAATATATTTTACACAAAATGTGAAAAATTCGCAATATTTATATTCCTTTATTAACAGTGAAGGTTACCCCATAGAAAACTTAACCTTCGCTTTATATTATTTATAGTTTAAATATACTACAAAACTTAAAAAGAACACTTTTTTAAACGTTATTTACTAAAAAAATAGAAATATATTTATTTATTGAAGTCTCTTTTACTCAATTTTAGTGAAAATTAAATTCGTTCAAGGACGCCATTGCCACAATATATTTGAGTACAGCCCTGTGTTGTAAATATCATATAACAGCTACAATAAAATAATGCGCTGTAATAAAAATATATTGTATTTTGTGGGTTTAATATTTTTTTAAATACAACTATAATTTAAATAGTTCTCTAATTATTTAAAATTAATTTAACGTAGTTTATACGTCTGTAATTTAGAATAAATTTATTTTGCATAAGTCCGCTACCCGCAATACAGATATGTTATACCAATAGTTGGTATCAAAAACGTAATATTTATATTTACAGTATACGGTTTTACTATTTTTAAACATTATTTACTAAACAATTTAAAAAGAAAAATATATATTTGTTTATTGATGTTTCTTCTACCGAATTTTAGGGAAAATTAAATTCGTTCAAGGACGCTATTGCCACAATATATTTGAGTACAGTCCTGTGTTTTAAATATCATAGAAAAGCTACAATAAAATAATGCGCTGTAATTGTAAATATATTGTATTTTGTGGGTTTAATAAATTTTTAATTACAACTATGATTTAAATTGGTCCTTTAAATAGTTCTATAAATGTTTAAAATTAATTTTACGTAATTTATACGTTTGTTTTAAAATGAAATAATAGTGGATATCAGATATGAAGTTATATGTTGTTAGAAAAGGTATAAATATAATAATTTGTGCTATTATTGTTAATTTTAGCTTTTTAATGTGTAATTATTTTGTTTACACAATGTACCCACAGTAAATAATATGATATGAGTAATAATTAACTAGTTTTATATATATATATATATATATATTTTCTTTTTTTTTTAAATAATTTGAAGGATATAAAATTACGATAATTAATATCGTGTTTATCCTAATGTTTCTGATTCTGTAATGAGGTTAAAATTATAATTAAATTATATATTTATCTATAAATAATAGTAGAATTAATTATTTAAACTCGTGGTTTAAAGAAAAATGATAATATTTGTATTTATTTTTGTAGCTAGCAATTAAATTTTTAATAATTTACATGTAAGTTCGTTCTTTAAGAACAAATATGTCGACATAATAAAATTGTTTCTATAATCAGGTAAATTATAAAAACTGTTGGGGACTTCCCAGATTATATATAAATATTTATAAATTTCACTATAGGTCAACATTATTATTATTCTTTGTTGTATAATCATAATTGATTCGATACAAATAAGTTAGGACCAATTCGATATTAAATTAAGCTCAACTTTGTCCACATATTTACAAATATATGTTTTAAATAATAATAAAATAATAATTACTACCTCAAATAAATTATTGATCACGTAATTTTTTTATTAATTATTTAGCAACAGGTGTTCTTATATATCAAGATTTCTTTTCGCGAAAAAACCCACACTTGCAAAACTAAACTTTCATTTAATTGATATTATTAATAAACAAAAAATTCCCCATTCCCTTAATTCTAGATGACGTCAAAAATCTTAGCGGTACTTTCCCGTAAAAAAACAGTGAATGATGAAGATTTAGGCGAATCTAAATTAGCACGTGTGCTAACTGTGCTAGATCTAACCGCTCTAGGGGTGGGCAGCACGCTGGGATTAGGGGTTTATGTGTTAGCTGGGTCTGTAGCACGATCTGAAGCCGGCCCTGCAGTGTGCCTAAGTTTTCTTGTTGCTGCAATCGCCTCAGCAGTCGCAGGTGAGTTTTATACGGGATTTGAGCCTTTATTAATATCGAAACGATGTATAGTGATACATCGTTGGAAAGAGGAGAAAATTTCCTATATTCTCCTTGTTTAAAATATACTATAAAGTGGAGAAATTGCAATCAAAGTTTAGGGAAAGTTGTAATGTAAGGGTTTTAAAAATTATTATTTTGGGGCACTATTAATATTGGAAACTGTTAATACTATACATCATTGGAAAGAGGAGAAAATTTGCTATATTTACCATATTTTAAACTTATAAATCCTTAACTAAAAAGTGGAGAAAATTGTATTCAAAGTTTAATAATGTATTAAAAAGTATCAAATTAATGTAAGGGTTTAAAATAATAAGTATTTAGGGCTTTACTGATATTTAAATGTATTCAAACTATACATAGTTGGAAAGAGAAGAAAATTTCCTATAGTTTCCATGTGTGAAAATTATATGGGCTTTAAGGGAAAACCATGATTAAATTTAAAGAAAAATATTTATTAAATATGGCTCAGATATGTATTTATTTTACTCCAGGGTTGTGCTACGCTGAATTTGCGGCCCGTGTACCTAAAGCCGGCTCTGCTTATGTGTACAGCTACGTAAGCGTTGGGGAATTCGTCGCTTACGTAATAGGATGGAACCTTATATTAGAATATGTTATAGGTGAGTTTATTTTTAGGGAGAAAGAAGTGTTTTTATTATTAAATAAGGTGAATTTTGCATTTAAATGTTGCTAAATTATTATTATTTGTTGAAGAATGAATATAAACATTCACACACATATAATTATATAAAATGCCGAATTATAAAATTATAAATACGTTTGCATAAAGTCTAGAGATAAGTATTATGGTAATAAATATAAATAAATATGTAATAAACAATAAAAAAAATTGCCTTGAAAAAGATTTCACTGAATCATTGCCAAGGCGTTAATAACCGTTAAATCTTAGCATAAATATATTTTAGGCTGTCGTTTACCTAACTAAAGTAAATAACGACTTAGTTTAACTCATTTTTCTTTATTTAAATAATAGTTTTGCAAAATTAAGCTAAATAGAGTCAAGTTTAAACTATAGAATTTTTTTTTTTTTAAATTAATATGTATATTTATTTCTCAGGAACGGCGAGCGTCGCAAGAGGGTTAAGTAACTACATCGACGCCCTTGCAGACAATGTTATGCGGGACACATTTCGTTCTTGGTTCCCAATCGACATAGATTTCCTTTCCCCTTACCCAGATTTTTTCTCATTCGTAATTATTATGTTATTAGCAGGTAAATATCAATATCAGGGCTTTAAATCATATTTTATTAATCGTACAATTATATGTTTTTGATACAGTTCTGCTTTCAATTGGAGTCAAAGAATCGACCCTTTTAAATAATATTTTTACGGCATTGAACTTAATTACTGTAGTAATTGTTCTAATATCTGGTTCAATAAAAGGTAAGTTTTACTTTGGTGTAAATCTAAAATAATATGTTTATAACAAAAACGATTTAAAAACAATAACAAGGTTATTTCATTTATAAATTTAATATTTTTTAAACACGTAGCCTTGTAGCAGTAATTTATTAAAATTGTTTGAAGATAATAATATTATCTGTATAAGGAAATATGAACAAAATTCCGAATTATTAGTCACGTATAGTCATTAGTTTTGCGAGTTTATTCAGTGTCATAATATTATGAACGCTGTAGACCGTTTACAGACACACAGGAACAAGTGTTACCTTGAAAATAGGTAAAATCAATGCAGGGCAGCTCCAAACGTGTATTAAAATACTGAGCTTGAAAATTGTTTCGTCTAAGGAAATTTTATTACGTAAAATATATTTTTACTTTCAGCGAAGCGATAACCGTTTTAAAAAAAGTAATAATCTGAGACTATAAATATAATTTATTTTTTTATTTACCAACACGTATTGCAAATGACGCAAAAGACATCGGTTTTATGTTATTTATGTCATTCTTAATGAGGGAAAGTTATAACGTTGGCAAATTCTTTTATACAATTTAAGTGCATCTTTCAGATGAAATTTAAATTGTTTTAAACAAATACTGATTAGTCAAGGTTCAAATAGAAGGGTAAAATGTATTAGGTCACCCTTAAAGTTTAATTTAAATAAATAAACTACACTTATATTAACTATTACGAAGCATTATATACGTATTTGGTAAGACACCAGTTTTACATTAAAGTAAAGCGGGTTGCAGAAGCGTAGTTCGAATTCATACAAATTTCGTATTTTTGGATTAATTTTTGACGAATTGATTATTTTTATTCATTTCTGCGCATAGAAATTTCCAAAAATAACTTTCGTTGTAATATTAAATTAAGATTTTCGTAAATTCAGACAATTAAACACAAATTTGGTTGTAGAAGTCGTATTTTACGACCCATAACGTTGTAAATTTATTTATAGATAAACAATATATCAATTATGAATCACTGTAAAGGAAAAAGTTTTATCATTATTGGTTTTTTAGAAAATGATTTTAAAATAATGAAGAATATTTTTCTGCGTACAGAAATTTTCGTTTACATATTAAAATAAGATGTTCGTGAATTTAGGCAATTAGACACTAATTTGCCTGTAGAAGTCGTAATTTACGACCCATAAAGTTGTAAATTTATTTATACGTAAACAATATGTCAATAATGATTCACTGTAAAGGAAAAAGTTTTATTATTATTAGTTTTTCAGAAAATGATTTTTAAATATTGTAAAATATTATTCTGTGTACAGAAATTTTTGTGAACATATTAAAATTAGATGTTCGTGAATTTAGGCAATTAGGCACTAATTTGGCTGTACAAGTCGTAATTTACGACCCTTAAAGTTGTAAATTTATTTATAGATAAACAATATGTCAATTATGATACACTGTAAAGGAAAAAGTTATATCATTATTAGTTTATCAGAAAATAATTTTTAAATATTGAAAAATATTTTTCTGTGTACGGAAGTTTTCGTTGTTAGTAAATTTAGGCAATTAGGCACTAATTTGGTTTTACAAGTCGTAATTTAGGACCCTTAAAGTTGTAAATTTATTTATGGATAAACAATATGTCAATAATGATACACTGTTAAGGAAAAAGTGTTATCATTATTAGTTTTTCAGAAAATAATTTCTAAATATTGAAAATTATTTTCCACAGATTTGCTTTAAGGCTGTTTACTTTTAACTTTTATTTTAATAAATACTTCATTCCCATTCCCCTATTAAGTAAAAAAATTACAAAAGTACCAAATATGAAAGATAATCGACACTCTAAAAATAAAAGTACACTATTCTCTTTTAGCGGATGTAAAGAATTGGCAGATCAAAAAAGAAGATATTCCAGCCGATGTTAAACATGCAGGAGAAGGGGGATTTTTGCCATTTGGCTTCGCAGGAGTTATGGCAGGGGCCGCTAAATGCTTTTACGGTTTCGTCGGGTTTGATTGCGTTGCTACAACGGGGGAAGAAGCAAAAAACCCGCAGAGGAATATACCTATTGCCATTGTTCTGTCTTTATTGATAATTTTCTTGGCCTATTTTGGGATTTCCACCGTTTTGACCATGATGTGGCCTTATTATGACCAGGTAATATAATTTTATTAAAATTTAGATTTTTAAATCCCGTTTAAACCATTGATACTTGAGGCAAATGTATATTTTCATTATTATAGTTTATAGAGAGCGGTTTATACATGTTCCGCTCTGTTCTATTCACATTTTAGGTTTCATTGTGTTAGAATGTAATGGATGTTATTGTTATGCAACTTATAGGATTTTCCACTTACCTTGAGCTGATTCTAGTCGTTCTGTATCTTCAAATTCACTTTTTACATTATTTTAAAACGTGAAGATTGTCTAAGAAGGTTATACATTTATTTAAATTTAATTCAACCATATATATATAATAGCGTACTTTTCAGTTACAAAACCGCTTTTATAACCCCCCAAATTAAACAACTTTAGGATTCTGAGCTAAAAGTTTCTGCACAGCTGCATTCAAATCCCCAAAACATGCAGTTAAAGTCTGAAGGTTATCAGATTCGTTATTAAACCCCATATTTTTCAAATGCTCCATTTGTACTTTATATCTCTCGTCTGGGGGTAATCTGGGGTCGTTCTGCGCCATTTGGGCCACCATTTGGGACATGTACCTTGAGAAATTATCGCCAGGTAACGGTGTTGAAGCCGTAGTGGGTTTAGGGGTACTAGGTCCAGACGTAGACGCGCTGGGGGAAGGTTGGAAATCCTGGAATGAGCTCAAATTGGATACAAGTCCAGGCGCCACGTTTTTGAGCTGATCCATGCCTTCCTGGATCTGCAACATTGCGTTCACAGCTTGAGGGTTGGCCATCATGTTAAGGACTTCTGGATTTTGCAGTTGGTTCAACATTTGGGGCATCATTGAAGTGATGTACTGCTGAAGAGCTGGCTGGTTCCGGTATAAAGGATTCTCTGTTACGATTGACGCAGCCATCTGCGGATTCGCAGACATCGCCTGCAGCATTGCTTGCGTGTAAGGCGCAGACATCATGTTCTGCACAAGTTGGGGATTCTCACACATCTGCCCTAACAGACTACTCATCTGTGGATTACTAAATACTCCATCTGGTTTCTTCTTTTTCTGTGACTCCTTAACTTTAGCACTCGCTGAACTCAATCTAGGCTCTTGGTACGAAGCGAACAAATCTGGCAACGTTGTGAAATTAGTCGTAGACCCCTCCATAGGGTTCGAACCATCCAAGTTCCTCATCAGTTCTTGTAACATACTCGGATTTCGTGCTAACTCTGCCGTGTTCTTCAACAGCTCCTGGTTATTCAGCATTGTCCTAATTTCTGGATGTCGACGCATTAATTCTTGCATTTGGGGGTTGTTTTTAATTAGTTCTTTCATGTTATCAGAGTCGTTCATTAGTGATTGAACCAGGGGATTGTCTAGAACACGGCGTAACAACTCAGGGTTTCCTAGTAGTTCGGTTTGTAAACGATTTTGTAGTTCCATGAAGTTAGAGGAGCCTAAACCTAGTGATTCTAGGCCTGCTAGGCCTCCAACGGTACTTAAACCGAAGGGGGTTTGGGTTACGTCGGCTGGGGGACGTATAGGGCCTGGTTCTGGTACTCGGGGGGCCGTTTTTATTATCAAATGTATTGTCATACCTATCAAAAAAGATTACACATTGAAGTTCAATCCCCTAAAGGATATTTCATGGGTTCAGGATTACACATTGAAGTTTAATCCCCTAAAGGATATTTCGTGGGTTAAGCAAGCATTACACATTAAAGTTCAATCCCCTAAAGGATATTTCATGGGTTAAGCATTACACATTGAAGTTCAATCCCCTAAAGGATATTTCGTGGGTTAAGCAAGCATTAAACATTGAAGTTCAATCCCCTAACGGATATTTCGTGGGTTAAGCAAGCATTACACATTGAAGTTCAATCCCCTAAAGGATATTTCGTGGGTTATTAAAGTTCAATCCCCTAAAGAATATTTCGTGGGTTAAGCAAGCATTACTCATTGAAGTTCAATCCCCTAAAGGATATTTCGTAGGTTAAGCAAGCATTACTCATTGAAGTTCAATCCCCTAAAAGATATTTCGTGGGTTATTGAAGTTCAATCCCCTAAAGGATATATCGTGGTTTAAACAGGCATTACACATTGAAGTTGAATCCCCTAAAGGATATTTCGTGGGTTAAGCAAGCATTAATCCTAAAAGAGTAAGTTTCCAAGAGTATTCAGACCTTCGCCAATGTTGTGTGTCTCCAGGGTGTCATCGTCTTCCATCATTTTCCCCGAAAAGATTAAACACAGGTAGTCTGGATCAGCTGCAAACTTCTCCGCTGCCGTCGCCTTAATCTCCCTAATCGCAGCATTCTCCTCAACGTCAATCGGCAACTTATCCTTCGAGGTTTTCAAATAAATCGTGATTCTAGGCTTAGGAGGAGTTACAGGTCTTTCCGGTTCTGTAGCAACTTCTGCAACCGATTCTCCTTCTGGAACAACTGCTTCCGGAAGGCTTTCAACACCTTCCGGAAGTACATCCTGTTCCTCAGTTAACACCTCTGGCATTGGAGAAGTTGCTATTTCAACCCTAGATTCAGGATCAGGGATTATAGGAGTTGTGGATTCTATTTCAGGGATTTGGACTGCTTCTTCTTGTTCTACTTCCATTGCGACTGTTGGTTCTGACTGTAAGAGAGAAATTTGGTGTTGCAGTAGGGAATTGCTCCTTAGGGAGTGGATTTATGAAGTTTATGAGTGTTTTGTTTGCAGAATCCTGATGCTCCGTTTCCGTACGTGTTTGAGAAGGTGGGGTGGCCGGTTATTAAGTGGATTGTGACGGTTGGAGCAGTGTTCGCATTGTGTACTAGTTTATTAGGGGCAATGTTTCCGTTGCCCAGGATTCTATACGCGATGGCAAATGATGGGCTTTTATTTAAGGGATTGGCGACAGTTAACCCGAAAAGTCAAACTCCTGTTATTGCGACGATTATTTCTGGATTACTAGCCGGTAAGTCGGGGCGCAAAGGTGATATCTCCACATTTATCTTTCTATTTCCATTAATAAAGGACATAAAATTCTGAATAATTACGTAATGAAAACACATTAAGGATTTAAATAATTCTTAGGGCGCAATAGAGACATGTCCACATTTTTACGTTATGCATTTTCAGGAATAATGGCAACAATTTTCAATTTGCAACAACTTATTGATATGATGAGCATTGGTACATTATTAGCGTATACAATTGTCGCCATTTGTGTATTAGTATTAAGGTAAATATATATACAGTACATTATGAAGCTGTTTACGTCATATATATATATATATATATATATATATATATATATATATATATATATATATATATATATATATTTACTTGGACAACTAATTTCTAGATATGAGCAAGACACAGCGTACGAATATCCAACAATTAGTTTAGAAAAAGTGGCCAATTTTCCAATGTCAGTATTCCGGGCCGTAGGCAAATTATTCAATTTTAATAGGAATAAATATCCAACAGAAACATCGTCGAATATCACCAAAATTGGAATTATACTATTTAGTAAGTTAACACCTATTAAAAAACTACACCTGTTTATATCACGCAACAGTTTATTAATTTCTGACTAATTAAGCGTTATAAACATAATTTCGTAATTAGTGCCGTGTAGAACCATAAAATATCTACAATTTAACACATTTTTTAACAACGTAGCTTCACTATTGTAGCTTGAAAATGGTAAATTCAAAAAATATAAATCAATTTTTCATTTTAAAGCTACAATAATAATGCTACGTTGTTAAAAAATATGTTAAATTGCAGATATTGTATGGGTCTACACGGCACGGTTACTAAAATATGCATATAAAGCTTAATAAGTCAGATATTAATTGTTAATTACGAAAACGAAATCTTATTTTCATATTTTATTAATCCTAATGTATTTTTAACAGGTATCTTAGCGTTGGTGTTCTGTGGTATAATTATTTTCGCAATAAACCTAATAATGAACTTAGAAATATATGCAATCATATCATTAAGTGTAATTAGCGTATTTCTAATTATAATTATTATTGTAATCGCCCGACAACCAGTATCATCCGTAAAATTATCGTTTAAAGTAATTATTTTTAAATATTTAAACAAGTTGGCTATGTTTATAATATTTATTTAACACTTTAGGTGCCATGGGTCCCAGTTATACCATGTTTAAGTGTCATAATTAATTTATACCTAATGATGGAACTAGACGCTCAAACATGGATACGATTTTCAGTTTGGATGTTAATTGGTAATTTATTAATAATAATTGTAAATTTAGAAAAAAACCTATTATTTACATTTATTAGTTTGCTGTATGGCGAGCTGAAGGCATTGATGCTACAATGTTTGAATTAATATTTTTTTTGTGTTTAGGTTTCACAATTTACATTTTCTACAGTTTAAGATTCAGCGAAGAACGATTACGAAGAATGAAAGAAGAAAACACGAAAAAATCTGTGACTAGAAAAAAATCGGGCTCAATACGGTCCTGTAAAGTTGCGCCTAAAGAAGACCCAGTAGAAGTATATAAAGAAATCACACGAGTTTAAATTAAAATTGAGAAAAAAATGGATACTATTGACAAATATATTTATATTAGATATAATCAAAAAGTATATTAAGCATAGATATACATATATAGTATTCGTTAATATTTGCGCAAATTTAATATACTTGTATAGTAGTCACAAAAATATTTTTCTCAAATTATTATTTTTTTAATTATTTCTAATTAAACAATAAATTAATTATGCCAGTAATTAGGAGATTGTAATTAAATTTATTTGTTTATTAACTATTTTGGGTTTGATTCCGAGATGGTAACACTTTTAGTTTAATTAATCGCAAGATCTCAATAACAAATTATAATTATCTACAGGTTTATCTATTAATTAATCGATATGTATATTATCTATAAAATAACTCAAGCAATTTTGTAATGATTTATATTTTACTAGTGTATAATTTTCGTATTCTATCAATGCAATCGTATATATATAATATATTGAAGCAGATCCGGACTCAATTAATTTTAATATACGTTATATTTCTAATATTGTACTAATTATTAAAAATAATAAATACATTTTATACATTTTTACGAATATTATTACTTTAAATTTCAGATTAAATTAGTTATAACAAATCCTGAAATTCTAGCAGTATTATTATAATTTTTATAATAATATTTAAATGTCAATTAAGTCTAAATATATTTTTAAAATCTATTAGAAATAATTAATATATTTTTTAGGCATGTTTAATAACAATTAATCAAAAAACGTATTGTTCGTAAATATTCAAAATAAAAAATAAAAGCCTAAATTAATTAATTGGCATCAATTTAAATGTAATTATTTTTAATTTCATATAAAAATAAATAAATAACGATCATTTTCCTATAACACTTTTTTTTCTCTAACTTACGATTTATTACGAATTTATTTAAAAACAATTCAGCATAAGAAAAAAATATTTAACGGTTAAATAAATTTATAAAAAATCATAAATATTCAAAATTAAATTAATAAAAGCCTAAATTAATTATTTGGCATCAATTTAAATGTTATTATTTTTAATTTCATATAAAAATAAATAAATAACGATCTTTTTCCTAAAACGTTTTTCTTTTTCTCAGTCTTACGATTTCTTACGGGTGAAAATTAATAATTTAAATTTCTTTGTTTATATTTAGCGCAGAACGCTCTTAAATGTCAACATAAAAGTAAAATTACCATAATTAGTAAACAATAAACTAAGTAATAATTCGCGTAACATGAATTATTTCTCAATGAATGACTAGATAAAAAAAAAACATTTTTTTATAATGACATTATTAGATATTTATCAATAAATAAAATAAAAACACAATATAATCTTTAAAAACCTTGACTATTATCTGTAATTAAAATTCTTTGAAGTTCATTTATACATAATTTGTCAATTAAAGAATAATAACGCAGAAATAACTGGAGTGGCCATCGCTCGATTTATTCCTAGTTTTCACTGTATTTAATATAGCTCTATTTTATTTTAAATTAATTGTACGATTGCCATGAAACTATATAAATAATATATATGTTTCAGAAAATAGTAATTTTCAAAAAAAAAAAAAATTTAATTATATATATATATATTTTTACTCGTTTTTGAGATATTTAAAAAATTACACAAGTAAACTAGTACTTCCGGTTGAAATATCCTGTCAAAGAACAATTTATTTCGGGATATACATTCATTAAATTAAATAGTATTAGGTCGTGTGTCTGTAACATTATTACAAAAAAATTAATTTGTACTAAAATGCGTCTTCCGAAAATTTATATAAATAAATTTGGATAAATTTTGTAAAAATAGTCTGTATATTAAAAAAATATGTAAGTATATTAATATATATATATATATATATATATATATATATATATATATATATATATTTGTAATAAATAAAATAAATTAATATACAATTATACTTTAGAGATAAATAAAATTATTTTTAAAGTGTTTTATAAATTATAAGATAACAAAATTCAAGGTGCACTATTTAAAAATAATGTTGATATCAAATTTACTAGTTAGTTACACGAAATACTTGTAGTGTAGTGCTCGTTCAAAACTGTGATTATAAGTTTATGCCACTTTATACTAAAGGTAAGCCACTTATAACATCTAATTGCATTAAATTAATTAAATCACGTATTTATATATACATTTTGTATGCTTCAGAATAAATTAAGTGTAATTCACGTCAATTATGAGAGAAATGCAGTTTCAATATTTCAAATTCTGTCCTTATTTTGTCCCAATTAGGGACATTTTACTCGAATATAGTCGTAAATGAAAGTAATCTACACGGCGACGTTTGAAAACAAATATATATTTGAATAATACACGAAATAATGCGATTTGTAATAAAATGTTTCAAAAATGATTAATTTAAATAAAATATTGCAATAACAGATAAAGTGCCGTGTAGTTAAAAGTCTTAATTAATGAAGAATATTAATTAAAATTTATAAATATGGATAATAATTCTGTAAAATGATATATTGGGAGATTTAATCATCGTATGAATATTTTAGCAAGTGTAGAGCCTTAATACTGCACCCAGAACTGTACCAATGTAATAATAAGTTAAGGGCTGGATTTAAAAACAATTTATTATACCATTAAAATTTAATCGTTCGTTAAAATAAACAAAATTGAAACAAAATTAGATTTTTTATAAGTCGTTGATAAATAAAAATACGATTCATTGTTAAATTTAAAAAAGATTACGTTAAATTTATCTAAAGTTAAGTTTATTGTCTATAGAATTTGTGTTATTTTTTTCCAGATTAAATTTATTTATTAGATATTTAGGAAAATACCCAAAAAAACAAACAATGAGTCTAGCCAAATCGTATTATCGAATTCTAAGTAGGAAAAAAATTGTCACTGTCGAACAACTCGCAACGACCCAACTAAATAAATGTTTAACAACACTGGACTTAACTGCGCTAAGTATAGGCAGCACCTTAGGGGTGGGCGTGTACGTGTTAGCGGGACAAGTGTCCAAAAATTTGGCGGGGCCTGCGGTAATTTTATCATTTTTAATCGCTGCACTCGCGTCTATATTAGCAGGTAAGATTTTCGCCTAATACTGTGGACCAATTCGACATTTTACCTCCTCAAACTATAATAACATAATTTAACTAAAATAGTATTCATTTGTAAATAGTATTTCTTGATTATTCAAACATAAATAAGTAAAATGGACCAAATCGATACTCTGCATAAAATATCGAATTGGTCCACCCTAATGTCGAAAAGTTAAATAAACAATACAAATTATAAATAAATGATGATATTTTAAAAGAAATACGATTGGACCAATTCGATATTTTATCTGCTCAAACTATAATAAAATAGGGCATTAATTTTAACTGAAATAGTAATAATTAGCAAATAGCCTTTCTTGATTATTCGATATAAATTAGTAAAAGGGACCAAATCGACATTCTATAGCAAAAAATATCGAATTGGTCCACCCTAATATCGAAAAGTGAAGGAAATAATACAATTTATAAATAAATGATGCTATATTAAAAGAAATTACGATTGGGCCAATTCGATATTTAATCTGCTCAAACTATACGTAGCACATGAATTTTGATTAAAATAGTATTAATTAGTAAATAGTTTTTCTTGATTATTCAACATAAATTAGTAAAATGGACCAAATCGATATTCTATAGCATAAAATATCGAATTGGTCCACCTTATTGTTGAAAAGTGAAGAAATTAATACAATTTATAAATAATAAATGTTATATGAAAAGAAACAAGATTGGACCAATTCGATATTTTATCTGCTCAAACTATAATAACATTTTAACTAAAATAGTACTAATTTGTAAATAGCTTTTCTTGATTATACGACATGAATTAGTAAAAGGGACCAAATCGATATTCTATAGCATAAAATATCGAATTGGTCCACCCTAATGTCGAAAAGTTAAATAAACAATACAATTTATAAATAAATGAAGCTATATTAAAAGAAATACGATTGGACCAATTCGATATTTTACACTGTATGAATATCGAATTGGTCCAAACTAATCTAGGGTTAAAATATAGTCTCAACTTTAGTATTTAATTAATAATAGGCCTTAAGGCCCCTAGGCTCTTTCGGTAAAAATAGAAATATATAAAACATAAAAATTAAGAATTACTTTGAAAATAATTTTGTTATAAAACATTGTAATAATCTTAATACTTTAAGAACAGTTTAGGATTAATAAACCTTATCTAAAGTTTATCAGGAAGTTTAGAATAAATAACGAAGTTCATATAATATTAATTTATACAAAAATAATGACGTTTCTTCGGATTATTTCAATTGTAAGATTTGCGAATCGTAATTAATTTCAAATCGACAATTAATATTTTAAAATTTGTAGATAAGATTACCAAATACTTTAGATGTTACAGATATGTTTATCGTAACGTTGCTAATGCCAAAATAAAATAAAATAAATAATCATCGATTTGGGCATTTATAAAAAAATATCGAATTGGTCCACTTCAAACTAGTATCGAATTATTTATATAAATTTAGATAATATTTTTGTTAAAATTTGTTAGTTTATCGAATTGGTCCAATTTTGATTTAATTTCGCAGGTTTATGTTACGCTGAATTTGGGGCTCGTGTACCTAAAGCCGGCTCTGCCTATGTGTACAGTTACGTTTGCGTCGGGGAATTCATAGCATTTATTATTGGATGGAATCTTATATTAGAATATGTTATAGGTAAGTTTTAATTAATTAAATTAAATATTTTAAAAATAAATAAGAATAAAATTAAAAATGCGTTAATTAGGGGTCGTCGAAACCCCATTTACAGGAAAAGGAATAACAATATATATATATATATATATATATATATAAAAAAATTAAAATGATTTAATAAAATATTTTGTTATTTCTGAGTAAAAATTTTTTTAACGATGAGTTAATTTTTTTTAATTTAATTTAAGGGTCGGCGAGTGTTGTAAAAGGTATGAGTACGTACCTGGACGATTTAATAGGCAACAAAATGTCATCGTATTTAAACGAAACAATGCCGATGCGAATACCAAATTTTTCGGAATATCCCGATTTTTTTTCGTTTGGGGTTACCTTATTTTTTGCAGGTATTAAAAAAGTACAGGGGTTCGACTAAATATACGCAACATATAACACAAGCACCAATGCATTCAGCTCTCCTAATACCTAATATGCGACGCGAGAACCAGTATTTAATTAATTATGGCCAATTGGTTAACAATTTGAAAAAATTATATAGATATAAAATATCTTAGAATTATTAGTAGAATTTTTTAGTGTTTTAATTATTTTTATAAGAGCAGTATTAAGGGGGGCCAAAAATTTTGGGGCCCTATAACTCGGGAAGTATACAGGCGATTCTATTTAAATTGCGTACAGATTCAAATGGGATGTTAAATAATATATGTAGCAAATTTGGTGTGAATCGGTCCGGTACCTTCAGAGAAATAGAAAGCACAAATTAGGTCTTACGAGCGACCGAGTATATAAGTTATATATATATTTTTGGATTCAGGGCGACGAAACAAACACTTTTTGTTCCGAGAATGTTACAGACACACCGCCGAATACTTCGTACGGCTAAATAAAATTCGTAATATATTCTTGCATACATTTAGTCGACTTGTATAAATAAATAAGCAAAGAGCTGCAAGCATTAGTGCCTATTTGCTTATTATAATCAATAATTAAGGCCCCTTTTATATATAAATATATTTTTTTTAGTTACTGTTGCTTTTGGAGCAAGAGAATCATCTTTAGTAAATAATATATTTACATTTATTAATTTATCCGTTGTATTATTTGTAATAATATCCGGATTTTTTATGGGTAATTATAACAATTACGTAATTCTAAACCCAATTATTATATATTTATATAATATTTATAGTTGATCCAGAAAATTGGAAAATCCCCGAAAAAGAAGTACCAAAAGTTTGTGGGGATAAAGAAAATGAGTCCTGTGGAGTTGGGGGATTTTTCCCGTATGGCATTTCTGGTGTTATTAAAGGAGCAGCAACGTGTTTTTACGGTTTTATTGGGTTTGACGCCATTGCAACCGCAGGTATATTTTTTTTTAAATATAAATCAATGAATTATTAAATTAATTTAGTTAAACCTCGGGTTACGAACACCTTGGCTCATTAGTACTGTTGTACAATTTTAAATAAATAATCATTTAGTCCAGGAACGCATTAATTTATTTTGTATTCATTCTTATGGGGCAAATAGTTCCGGTTTACGAACTTATTAGGTTCGTGACCCGAGGTTTGACTACATATATATATTATTTTAATACAAAACCCGAATATTTCGACTGTCATAACTCAATAATTAGATTATTTAATACATTTTGTTAAAAAAATATTTTAAAATAATTTCAGACTTGACTAATTAATTTATTTAATTAATTTGGGACATATTTGTCCCATGTGTGCATCGAAATATTTTCTTTTGTTATTTTTATTTAAATGTATAAATTAATTATGTTTTTTTTTTTAGGGGAAGAAGCAAAAACCCCCCAAAAATCGATACCAATTGCAACCGTAGTGTCTCTATTTATAATATTTTTGGCCTACTTTTTCATATCAACCATTTTGACAATGATGTCTCCATATTTTGACCAGGTTTTTAATTTTTTCAAATTTCAATTTATAGTATTTAAAAAAAATATTTTTATAATTTTAGAATACTGATGCCCCATTACCGTACGTTTTTGAAAAAGTGGGGTGGCCTGTAGCTCGCTATATTGTCACAGTTGGAGCTATTTGTGGCCTGTGCTCGAGGTAAATAAATAATTTATTTTATATAAAATTAAAAACATTTTACAATCAATTAATTAATAAAACATTACGTATTAACACGTAAACATATATAATAATTACATATTATTACATCCAAAATCACTGGTTACAAATAGGTTTCTTTTGTCGTTAAATAATAATTTTTAGTTTTATTAAAATGTATATATATGGTCACTATATCGCTGGAAGCATTGGTGCTTGCACAAATTACTAGTTACAAAATGGTTTCTTTTGTCGTTAAATAATAATGTTTTGTTTTATTAAAATGTATATATATGGTCACTATATCGCTGGAAGCATTGGTGTTTGCACCAATGCTTGTTTCTAACGTATTGGTAATTATATTTCCAAAATTACTGGTTACAAAAAGGTTTCTTTTGTTGTTAATTAAATATTATATTTAATTAAACTGTATATATTTGGCGCTATATCGCTGGAAGCATTGGTGTTTGCACCAATGCTTATTTCTATCGTTTTGGTAGTTCATTTCCAAAATTACTGGTAACAAAAACGTTTTCCTATTTATTTAAAACGTATTATTTTTATTTAAAATGTCTATATGGTCGCCATATAGCTGGAGGCATTAGTGCTTGCAGCAAAACTCATTTCTATCCTTAATCAATAATTATTAATTAATTTATTTGTTCCAGTTTATTTGGATCTTTATTTCCGTTACCACGAATCATCTACGCCATGTCTTGCGACGGATTAATATTTAAATTTCTGGGTACAGTCCACCCCAAATATAAAACACCCCTCGTAGGCACCTTAGTCGCTGGTTTATTAACTGGTAAGTTCATATTTTATAAATGTACCATCATAAAAACAGTCGTAGCGGGCAAATAGACAACGTTGGGGTCTGACAGACCCCAACAGCATACACCGGTATTAGTTTTAATATACTTATATGTGTAAATAGGTACTATGTCTTGTATTTTCGAATTGGAGCAACTATTTTCAATGATGTCCATTGGGACACTCCTAGCTTATTCAATGGTGGCAGCGTGCGTGTTAATATTAAGATATGACAGTGACGAAGTACTAGAAGACAAAGAAGAAGAAGATACGCAAGTAACAATGAAGCAATTCTTCCATCAAATGTTTCAACGCAAGTCTAAAAGTTCGACGAAAATCTCAGCAGCTGTTGTTACATGGGAAGTTACCTTTTATTGTAAGTGGCCAAGCTGGAGTGGCCTGCACTCTATTATTTATAATTATGCTTTATTTTGTTTTAAATTCGTCAATGGTTATGAAAACCAATTAATAATGAGGTAATTATTTTAGCTGCACTTTGTATGGTAATTGGAGCAATTTTGAGCCAATTAGAGGCTGAATTGGGCCGCAGTGAACCCTGGGTTATAGCTCTATTAGTAATTTTTGGGATATTCGTGATAGCAACATTAATTCTAATTAATTTCCAACCTATTTCTACCAAAAAACTATCATTTCATGTAAGTTTAATTACAAAATAATCAATTTATTTAAGTAATAAAATATTTTAATTACTCATTTTCAAGGTACCATTTGTGCCATGGATCCCAGGATGTAGTATTCTAATCAATTTGTATTTGATGACCAAATTGGACTATATGACTTGGATAAGATTTGGAATTTGGATAGTGATAGGTAAGGACTATTGCGAGGGGAGGGAGGACATTAAAATAAATTGTAAGTGCTTAAAAATCTTTTTTTTTTTCAGGACTGGTGATATATTTTACGTACGGCATCCGAAATAGTGTCCAACGTGCGAAGAAAGCTGGTGACGTTGGCGCAGCATTACCGCCAGCGTCTGACGAAGACGAGATGACAGAAAAACAGTACGAAGGTGAAACAAATATGGGGTTTGTTGAAGAAAGTGACATTGAAAAAAAACGGACTAGTCTTTGAACAAAGTTATTAATAATAATTCATATTAACAACAATCATCCCTCATTTTAACATTATTTATACATCTGTTTATATATGTACACAGAACCACATTGGTTTTGTTCATATTCACCATTTTGCAAATTTATATTCAACAAAATATTAACTAATTAATAAGTCAATGGAAATCGATTCATTCTTAAATTACTTATAGGAATTGTTAAAACCCTATTTTTGTTGTACGTTAAGACTCAATCAGGTTCAATTTTTAATAAAAAAAAAAACTATATAAAAATATGTTACTGTTTAAGTTCAATAAATAATATAAACCATTTTTGAGGAAAACTGTCCGAAAACTACAAAATAGAGAACGGATAATAAGAAAACGACTGATTAGAGAATGACTGTTTAGAGAACGATCGTTTAGAGAATGATTGTTTAGAGAACGATTGTTTAGAGAACGTCTGTTTAGAAAACAGTTCTTGAGAGACGACTGCTTAGAGAACGATTGTTTAGAGAACGTCTGTTTAGAGAACGAATGTTTATAGAACGTCTGTTTAGAAAACAGTTCTTGCGAGAAGCTGTTTAGAAAACGGTTGTTTGGACGACTGCTTATATAATGACTATTTAATAGAAAGTAGTTTTAGAGAACGCCTGTTTAAAGAACGATTGTTTAAAGAACATCTGTTTAAAGAACGACTTTATTTAAAAAACAACTGCGACCGAATATATTTAAAGAACGAATGTTTAGAGGGTAACTGTTTTGAAAACGACTACTTAGAGAAAACAACTGTTTATAAAACGCTTGTTAAGAGAACGATTGTTTAGAAAAAGACTGTTTAGAGACCGAATGCATAAAGAACGAATGTTTAGAGGGCAACTGCTTTGAGAATGACTATTTAGAGAGAACGACTATTTAAAGAGAAAGACTATTTAGAGAGAACGACTGTTTAAAGAACGCTTGCTAAGAGAACGATTGTTTAGAGAAAGACTGTTTAGAGAACGGATATGTTAAGAGAACTGTTGCTACGGGAACAGCTATTTAAAGAACAACTTAATCTAGAAAACAACTGCTTAGAGACCAAATATATAAACAACGAATGTTTAGAGCGCAACTGTTTTGAGAACGACTGTTTAAAGAACGCTTGCTAAGAGACCGATTGTTTAGAGAAAGACTGTTTAGAGAACGGATATGTTAAGAGAATGATTGCTAAGGGAACAACTATTTAAAAAACTTTTATTTCCAGAACATCTACTTAGAAAACGGCTGTTTAGAGAAAGATTGATATAAAGAAGGACTGTTTACAGAACTGGTGATAAAAGAACTGTTTACAGAACGACTATTCCGAGAATTTAAGCATAGAAAACAGCTGTTTAGAGAACGAATATTTAGAGAACTGTTGTTAAGAAAATGACTCTTAAAATACGATAATTTTCGGAAATTGATAATTTTGAGCAATTATGAAAATGACAACAGACGACATTTTTATGAAAACGACTGGTCTGAGAACTGCTCAACTAGAAAACGTAGTAAAAATGAGTATTTTTATGAATATACTTGAAATATGTATTAATTTTGTTATATATCCTTGATAAATAAATGCAATAAAAAAATATGAATTAAAAATGCAATAAAATAAACAAGCCTTGCTAAATTTGATAAGCTGTACCGGCCTTGCTGTAATTCCGCGATTGCAGCTATAATTATACTTTCACTCATTAAAAAATGACGTTTAAATACGCACACTACTTTAAACAACTATACACCGTTAGTTTCGCGTAAGTTTCACTACACTCACACATAGATGAGTGACACATAGACACACATTTACAGTAAGTTTTTGACGGAACTCGCGATTCTGGCATCTGTGGTTACAATATGGCCAGATAAACATTGTACAGCGACTGAACAACAAACAATTTAGTTCATAATTTAATATAAAGTTTATAATAAAGAAAATGTGATTATTTAAATAATAGTGAGTTTAATACTTTATTTACTCTATTATTCATCGGTTAAGGATATCGTTTACCTTCTATTTCGGTAAGTAACGACTTCATTTTAATTGGTTTTCGATTTTTAACAACGATTTATATATATATATATATATATATATAAATTATTTATTACAGCATATTTATTTAAAACAACTCGAAGTTGTAATATTTAATAATTATTTACGGCTTTTGGGTTAACAATATGAAAAAATCTTGTAGATATAAAATATCTTAGAATTATTAGTAGAATTTTTGAGTGTTTTAATTATGTTTCTAAGGGGAGTATTAAGGGAGGTTTAAAATTTTGGGGCCCTATAACTCGAGAAGTTTAGGGGCAATTGGATTTAAATTGCGAGTAGATTCAAATGGGGTACTAAATAATATGTGTAGCAAATTTGGTGTGAATCGGTCCGGTACCTTAATAATAAAACAATTCGAAGTTGTAATATTTAATAATTATTTACGGCCTTTGGGTTAACAATATGAAAAAATCTTGTAGACATAAAATATCTTAGAATTATTAGTAGAATTTTTGAGTGTTTTAATTATTTTTATAAGGGCAGTATTAAGGGGGGTTTCAAATTTTGGGGCCTGATAACTCGGGAAGTTTAAGGGCGATTGAATTTAAACTGCGAGTAGATTCAAATGGGATGTTAAATAATATGTGTAGTAAATTTGGTGTGAATCGGTCCGATACCTTCAGAGGAAATTAATAATTAACATATATATATATATATATATATATATATATATATATATATATATATATATATATATATATATAGACGACATAATTTGTTAATCTAAAATATATGTATTTTAATTAATTTTTTTAACAAAAAAAATCAAATAAAAATCTAAACAATGAATTAAAATCAAGGTTTATAGAATTTCCTTATCAAAAAATTTAATACGCCGATAATACAATGAAAAAATTCGTTTTATCAAGCTGATCTCTGTTATCTTATCAGTAAACAATAGTACATACAGCGAACCAACATTATTTTAATATGGTCTGAGTATTACGACCGTATTCGTGAAATTTAACCAAAAATTAAAGGTGCCTAAGCTAACTTAAGTGTTAAGTGACGTTTAAAGGATTTACTCCTAAATTTTGGGGGTGAAACACTCAGAATTACAAAAGATATTTCGAAAATTTTGTTGGGAAAAAAACAAAATTATTTTATTGTATTTCTTTTGACGTGAAATAATTGAATTTAAAACAGGTAACTATTTATTTATTTATTTAAATATTCAATTAAATAGAAAATTACATTATTATTTAACAAAGTCGTTTTTTGATCACATATTAATTTTATTTTATTATTAAAAATCGGGTTTTAATTTATTTTAAAATTATTTTGCTACATTCGACACTATTTTGGACCAATTCGATATTTTATTAACCTCAAATGTGCTCAAACTTTATAAAGAATTATTATATATATAAACAGGAAACTTATTATAAATTAATATAGATATAAAAGATGACTAATAAATTTTAATTATATTTGTAAAAACTAAGCATTTTGTTTTTAATTAGTTTTCAATCTTTAACTCAAAATATTAAGCAATTAATTTAATAAGAATTTCTCAATTAAATAAAGATAAACAATCAACAAATTATATTAAATTGTTTATTTAAACAAAGATTTAATATTTAATTACTTAATTGGTTATCTGTGCCAAAATATACTAAAATCTGGGGTGTCCTGCACTCAACTTTCCTATACTCGTAATATTCCATTATTTTTGTTATAAATTAATACATAGATGACTATGTAACAATATCAATATAAATAGTAACCATGGATACATAAATTATTATTATTTACAATTCTCAAATAATTTGGTGGCATATATAACAAGTTTTAAACAGTATCTAGTACAATAACACCTTTTTATCATGAAAATCTTACGTATTAAGTTGTTACCTACCCTGAGAAAAGCATTTAAATGAATTAATTTCGGTTTATTATTATTAAATAAATGCAATATTTGAATCCAAGTTATATATTAAATAAATGCAATATTAGCTAGCACTAAATAAGCTTTTTTTAATATTAATAAATTTTTTTACTGTATAAACTACATAAATGCACCAGAAAAGCATTTGAATGAATTAATTTCGGTTTATTATTATTAAATAAATGCAATATTTGAATCCAAGTTATATATTAAATAAATGCAATATTAGCTAGCACTAAATAAGCTTTTTTTAATATTAATAAATTTTATTACTGTATAAACTACATAAATGCACCAGAAAAGCATTTAAATGAATTAATTTCGGTTTATTATTATTAAATAAATGCAATATTTGAATCCAAGTTATATATTAAATAAGTGCAATATTTGCTAGCACTAAATAAGCTTTCTTTAATATTAATAAATCTTATTACTGTATAAACTACATAAATGCACTATGTATTTATAATAAATTGAACTTGCAGTAAAATATGCTATATTTAGTCGCAAATTTATTACTATTGAATAAATAAATAATTTAATAAAAACAATAATTTCAAATAAATATAGTTTATTTATAATGAATATATTATCTTGAAGTTAGAAATGTCCCAAAAAAAAAAACTGAAATTAAGATTTATTAACTATAACTATTTTTTAGTGTACATTTGTACATACCAAATAAATTATTTCCCACCAAAAATAAATTAAAACCATGTCTTAAAACACATTTGCAAAATTACCAAAACATCTAGTAATAATAATGCATTTAATCCGTATTTATTTAAGAGTAATAAATGCTACTTAGATTTATTAGAAAATAATAAATGCATTTTAAAAAATTCTAGAAAATCTTTTTAATCATTAAAAATATATATATATATTTAAGATATTAAATAAAATTAGTACGTAATAAATGAATTTAATTTATTTCTAGGATAAATATGAGCACCTGGTGGAATATATTGTCGAGAAAAAAGCGTTTAAGTACCGAGGCAGTTACGGCTGATAGCCAATTAGCTCGAGTATTAAATACATTCGATTTGACTGCACTAGGGGTTGGGTCTACCCTGGGCGTAGGTGTTTATGTCCTCGCAGGAAATGTAGCGAAGGAAACTGCAGGTCCTTCTGTAGTTTTATCCTTTTTAATTGCAGCTGTAGCCTCAATATTTGCAGGTATATATTTTAATTGAGTAAAATAATTTAATATATGCTTTAAATAAATAATTAAAATAATAATATGTTGACATTTAATAAAAAAAAAAATATTGTTTGTTTTTATTGTTCCATAAATTCAATTATTTTATTTCTGTAATGATTAGAATATTAATTTAAAATATGCAATAAAATTATAGCTTTCATTGTTGTTTTAAATTGTTTAATTAAATTAATAAAAATTTTAGGCAATAAAAAAAGCATAGCAAAAAAAAAAAATTACTATTTAATTTATTTAATTATACGGTGGGCTGCAGGCATTTGTGCTTGTATGCTTATATATTTTAGAGACACGAAAAACTGTAATAATAATAAATTTTAGGCAATAAAAAAAAACAATAGCAAAAATAAATAATTACTATTTAATTTTATTTATTTAATTATGCGGCGAGCTGAAGGCATTGGTGCTTGTATGTAGCTTGCATTATTGTTTTAAATTATTTAATTAAATTAAAAAAATTGTAACAAAAATAAACTTTAGGCAATAAAAAAAAAACAGTAGTAAAAATAAATAATTACTACATAATTTTATTTATTTAATTATACGGCGAGCTGACGGCATTGGCGCTTGTTTGTAGCTTTCATTGTTGTTTTAAATTGTTTAATTATCTTTAAAAAAAATTGTAATAAAAATAAACTTTAGGCAATAAAAAAAAAACAGTAGTAAAAATAAATAATTACTACTTAATTTTACTTATTTAATTATACGGCGAGCTGACGGCATTGGCGCTTGTTTGTAGCTTTCATTGTTGTTTTAAATTGTTTAATTATCTTTAAAAAAATAAACTTTAGGCAATAAAAAAAAAAAACAGTAGCAAAAATAAATAATTACTACTTAATTTTATTTATTTAATTATACGGCGAGCTGAAGGCATTGGTGCTTGTATGTAACTTTCATTGTTGTTTTAAATTGTTTAATTATCATTTAAAAAAAATTGTAATAAAAATAAACTTTAGGCAATAAAAAAAAAAACAGTAGCAAAAATAAATAATTACTATTTAATTATACGGCGAGCTGAAGGCATTGGTGCTTGTATATAGCTTTCATTGTTGTTTTAAATTGTTTAATTATTTAAAAAAAAATTGTATTAAAAATAAATTTTAGGCAATTAAAAAAAAACAGTAGCAAAAAAAAATAATTACTACTTAATTTTATTTATTTAATTATACGGCGAGCTGAATGCATTGGTGCTTGTATGTAGCTTTTAATATTGTTTTAAATTGAATTAAATAAAAAAAATTGTAATAAAAATAAATTTTAGGCAATAAAAAAAACAGTAACATAAAAAATAATTACTATTTAATTTAATTTATTTAATTATACGGCAAGCTGAAGGCATTGGTGCTTCTATGCTTATATATTTTAGAGATAAAACCATACAAATTTATAATTCAATGTTACAATTTTTTTATTATTGACATTTAATTTTAGGATTGTGCTACGCTGAATTCGGTGCTCGAGTACCCAGGGCCGGCTCCGCCTATATATACAGTTACGTCTGCGTTGGGGAATTCATAGCATTTATTATCGGTTGGAATTTAATACTGGAATATGTAATAGGTAAGCTCATTGAGCTGAAAGCATTAACGCACCTAATATTTATTTATTTAATTATTTAGGTTCGGCAAGCGTCGCGAAAGGATTAAGTTTATATTTAGATTCACTATTAAATAATACAATGAAAAATGCTTTTACAAGCATAGCGCCAATAAACTCCACGTTTTTATCAGAGTACTTCGACTTTTTCTCATTCGGTATAACTCTTGTCTTAGGAGGTAAGTTATTTATTTCTGACGTAATAAGCTTAATATACATAATTTCGTATAGCGTGCCGTGTAGAACTGTACAATATCTACAATATAACATATTTTTTTACTATAATAATTTATTATTGTAGCTTTAAAACGGAAAATAGATATATTTATTTAGAATATACGGTTTTAAAGCTACAATAATGTAATTAAATAGTAAAAAAATATGTTATATTGTAGATATTGTATTGTTCTACAATGCTACTTTACTAAATTATTGATATATAACTTAATAAGGCCGTAATTATTAAAATTCTTTTTTTTTTATTAGCTGCTTTAGCGTTCGGTTTAAAAGAATCAACGTTAGCCAACAATATTTTTACAATACTAAACATTTTCGTAGTTTTATTCGTAATAATCGCAGGGGCTCTGAATGGTAATTTACCCCTAAGTACTTAAGTAATCGGTAATTAAAATTATATGTATTTTAGCGGACCCAAAAAACTGGAGTATCCCTAAAAAAGATATCCCAGCAAATGTAACAGGAGGCGAAGGAGGATTTTTCCCTTTTGGTATTGAGGGAACAATTAAAGGAGCAGCTACATGCTTTTATGGTTTTGTGGGATTCGATTGTATTGCTACTACGGGGGAGGAAGTCCGTAATCCTCAAAGAGCAATCCCTATTTCAATTATATTATCCTTATTTATAATATTTTTGGCATATTTTGGGACTTCAACCGTTTTGACATTAATGTGCCCTTATTATTTACAAGTAAAACATTATTATTTAAACCCAGTTTAGACCACTAAGGTGACCCAAAATTAAATCAGAAATTCGCAAAAAATATTTAATCGTGCTCAGGGGACCTCAAAACGGCTAAATCCGTTAAAATCTAGCATTCATTGTTTCATGAACTGTATACTTTATAAGTAACAATGCATTTTTAATTGTGGAGTTGTCACCAATGCGTTCTAAATCAGACGAAGTCCAGAGTTACAAATTTTTGTTTTTTAGGACCCTGACGCCCCAATTCCCCATGTTTTTGAACTTATTGGCTGGGATGTTGCAAAATGGATCGTAGCTATCGGTGGGATATTTGGTTTATTCGCTAGGTGGGCCAAAACACCTATTATATCTCGTTCTCTGTCTCTAACAACGAAATTAATTAATTTCTGATTAATTAAGCGTTATTTATACAATTTAGTCAACAGTGCCGTCTACAACCATACAATATCTACAATATTTCATATTTTAATAAAATAAATTATTATTATTGTAGCTATAAAACGGAATATTGATTTTGTTTCTTTGAATTTACCGTTTTAAAGCTACAATAATAATAATGCGTTGTTTAAAAAAATGTTATATTGTAGATATTGTATGGTTCTACGCGGCACGGATTATAAAATTGTTTAATTAATGTTTAATAACTCAGAAATTAATAAATATTGTTGTTAGACAGAGATTGAGATATTTACTTTACAACAAAAATGTATTTTTAATTTTTCTTAGCCTTTTTGGAGCTATGTTCCCGTTACCAAGAATTATTTATGCAATGGCTACAGACGCGCTAGTTTTTAAATTTTTGGGCTCAGTTAATTCCAGATTTCGTACACCAGTTGTAGGGACATTACTAGCGGCGTTACTAACAGGTATTTAAAACTGTATTTGAAGTACTATTTGGGCACTTCATTTAGCACTACACATTAAAATAATTATTGCTTTAAATACATAAAGTGTTTCATACATTTTAAACCTAAAGGTCCGGTCCATAGCGAACCAATTAGAAATTATAATTAATAATCCTGTTAGTATTATACCAAATAATACTAGCATTCACAGCAATAAAATTAATAATTAAGGCATTAATTTTGTTTAGCATATAAAACAAAATAGATTTATATTTGTAATTTCTAGTTTCAATTACTAATTGGTTCACAACGAATGAACATTTTACACAACGTATCATAAATTTTGTTGCTGTGAACGTTAACTTTGTATGTCATACAACAAACTGGAATTATTACTTATAATTTCTAAGCTTAATTACTGATTGTTTCGCTGTGAACAATCCTTTAGTGATTATAATTAGAAATTACAATTAATAACCCAGTTTGTGTTATGTCAAATAATACTAACGTTCACAGCAATAAAATTTATAATTAATGCGTTAATTATCTTGCTGTGAATGCTAGCATTGTTTATCATACAACAAAATGGATATATATTTGTAATTTCTAGTATTAATTACTAATTGGTTCGCTGTGATTGATTTTCTAAGGTCTATTAGTGATTATGATTAGAAACTACATTTAATAACCCAGTTTGTGTTATGTTAAACAATGCTAGCGTTCACATCAATAAAATTTATAATTAATACGTTAATTTTGTTGCTGTGAATGCTAGCATTGTTTATCATAAAACAAAATGGATTTATATTTGTAATTACTATTTTAATTACTAATTGGTTCGCTGTGAATGAACTTTGAAGTTCAATTAGTAATTAAAATTTGAAATTACAGTTAATAACCCAGTTTGTCGTATGCCAAACAATGCTAGCATCCACAGTAATAAAATTTATAATTAATGCGTTAATACAACAAAATGGATAAATATATTTGTAATTTCTAGTGTTAATTACTAATTGGTTCGCTGTGAATAAACATTTAAGGCCTATAAGTAATTAAAATTAGAAATTATAATTAATAACCCAATTTGTGTTATGCTAAATAATGCTAGGATTCACAGTACCAAAAAATATATAATTAATGTGTTAATTTTGTTGTCATACAGAAAATTGATTATTATTTATTATAGTTATATTCTTAATTACTAATTGGCTCACTATAAACGTAGTTAAATTTAACTAAATCAGTGAAAAATTAAAATATTTATAGAAAATAATTTCAAATAAATTAAATTGCAAGTATTTCTATTTTATTTTTTACTATTATATGTATAACTTTTTCTTTAACTCGAGATACTTAAAAATTGACACGAGTAAACATGCATTTCCGGTTGTAATATTCAAAACTGTCTAAGTGCAAATCCTTACTGAGGAAAAATAAATAATTGAATTAAAAAAAAAAAACTTAAATAAGAATTAAATTCGTAAGAAATAATTAATAAAATTGATAATATTATTGCAGGACTAATGTCTGCAATATTCAACCTAAAGCAACTGGTAAATATGATGTCAATAGGGACCCTTTTGGCGTACACAATAGTTGCGGCATGTGTAATAATTTTACGGTAAATAAATAATTAATTTAATATGTTTTGTGTATGCAAATTTGTGGTAAATACGTATTTTTGTAAGTGTTTTATGTTATATTTGTTATGTGATGTACCGTTGCATAGATATTCAATAACTGACGAAGAAATTGCCGAATGGAAGTACGCATTGCTTCAAACAGGGTCGGATTCAGACGAAGAGTAAGGGACCAAAATATATAACATTTTGGTGATGGCTTATTTTAACTAACTGTTTTCTAATATTCTATTTATGCAATTACGCATCCACTGATTTTCTTTTATAATGTTCCAATCGGTGTATTTTATTTTTCGGAGCTTTTTGACCTTAATGTATACATTTATTTGAAGATACACACCGAACGATTTACCAAATGAAGAAACCTCTCACGAAAATCTACATTTAATAACTCCTGCAGAAAATCTAACAATGCGAAGCATGACGAAGCATATGTTCAATTTCAAGGATCGAAGTCCAACATACCTAACGCAAAAGCTAGTCACAATACAAGTATTTCTATTCAGTAAGTATTTAAACCATAAAAAAGTTTGGGAACCATTTCACAATTTATAAATAATTTTTTTTAGGTGTATTAGCGCTAGCA
This sequence comes from Leistus spinibarbis, assembly GCA_933228885.1. NCBI lineage: Eukaryota > Metazoa > Arthropoda > Insecta > Coleoptera > Carabidae > Leistus > Leistus spinibarbis. The sequence goes on along the minus strand of OW121803.1, from coordinate 8,297,975 downwards.
CTAGCACTATGTGCTTCTTACTTTCAGACAGAACTAGAAAAGGGGGAAGCCCAGGCAGTTGTACCAATTGTAGTAATTGCTTTATTAATGCTAGTAACCCTGGTTACAATATATGCTCAGCCGAAAGCAATATCGAATTTATCTTTTAAAGTAAATACAATAATAATTAAAATTTGAAAATAAATACTGAAAAATATTTTTTTAGGTTCCTTTAGTACCACTTATTCCCGCTCTAAGTATATGTATAAACTTATACTTAATGGTTATGTTGGATATTAACACTTGGATCAGATTTGGCGTATGGATGGCATTTGGTAAGTTAAATTAATAGTGCTTACGGAGATTCGTAATTATATTAAATAAAAAAATTATATTTCTTTTTAAAACGTACGTGGAAAAGGTTATATACAGGGTTTTGAACCGGAAACCGGAAAAAAAACTTTTTTTTGTGTGAAGGAAAACCGGAACTGAATTGAAAAAAATATCGGTTTATTTTGGTTAAATGTAAAAAAAAATGATAGTATAATTAATTTTTAATACAAATAAAATTATTAAATATTTAAAAATCCTGAACTGAAACCCAAAAAATTGTTATTTTTGACGGAAGGAAAACCGAAATTGAGCCGAAAAAAAATTATAGTACAATTAATTTTTAATACAAATAAAATCATTAAATATTTAAAAATGCTGAACTGAAAATCGAAAACTTGTTATTTTGAATCGGAAACCGGAAAAAAAATTGTGTGAAGAAAAACAGGAGCTGAACCGAAAAACGGTTTATTTTGGTTAAATAATCAAATTTAAAAAAAAATGGTATAATTAATTAATATTACAAATAAAATCATTAAATATTTAAAAATACTGAACTGAAAATCGAAAAATTGTTATTTTTGTCGGAAGGAAAACCGAAGCTGAGCCGAAAAAAATTAATTATGGTACAATTAATTTTTAATACAAATAAAATCATTAAATATTTAAAAAAGCTAAATCACTCGGAAGCGGAACTGAAAACCGGAAAAAAACGTTAATTTTATCCGAAGGAAAACCAGAACCGAAAAAAAAATCGGTATATTGAGATTAGGAAAAGTAAAAAAAAAAAATGAATACTAATAAAATCATTAAAATATTTAAAAAATAAAAATAACAAAAAACCGGAACCGAACCGATAAATACATTTATTTAATTGAATTCGAACGAAAAAAATACTGTTCGAAACCCTGATTATAAACCACTGGTTTTATATTAAAAAAATCAGAAATAAATTAGCACCCATTAATAAATAAAATAGGGGTACCAATCAACCCCCTTAAAAAAGCATTATGAATTTAATTAAATTATAAACGTATTTATATAATCTCATGAAAACAGTACAGTACTTGTACTATTTTGCTTCTGAACCCCCCCTCCCCTACACATAAACATAAATATTTTTTTTATTTTCAGTTATTAGTTATTATTACGCAAAATCAATAGAAATGTACTTGTACCATTTTCCTTCTGAACTGCGTAATTTATTTGATCGAATTAATTTAATATATAATACAGTTCATATCTAATTGCATGGACTTTGCATGTTTTTCACTTGTTTCCCCGTAACGTACTTACACCACTTTACCTCTAAGATGCGAAGTTAATTTAGTATGTACTTGTACTACTTTGTTTCTGAGCTGTTACTAATTTTGCTAATTCTTAAATGTATATATATATAATAAATTGCATGGACATTGCATGTTTTGCACGCTTCACATTTATTTCTTTAAAGGTATTCCTATCTACTTTTCTTCTTGCTTACTATACGCAAAACAAAAACAACCAAATCCAAAGAAATCTCCAAAAAATGGTATTATAAACCATAATTATTCATTCTCATCAAATACCCAAAACTCGCCAAAAAAGGATAAGAGCAATCACAAACTTACCATTCCTGAAATCAGAATTGTACGACCATCTATTGTTGAACACCGAACCACTGAAGATACGCTTCAGTTAGAATCTGAAACAAAGAAGAAACAGTCTGAAGATATTGCGATAACAAAAGCAGTTTCTGAACTAGATAAAGTTATATTAGAGTCTGAAGATGAATTACAGGAGGCTATTAATCCTGAAAATGAGTATAAACATTATGAAGAAACGTATTCTTCGGATAGTGATTCAGAAAATAGCGAAGAACACCATATAAAAGCTATTATCCATCAGGAAGATAACACAAATATATCTCCTAAAATTGAAGATATGACGAACTCCAGGAATGAAGACACCATTATAAATGACTTAAATCATAAAGATATTAATCAAAATATTACTAAAACACCACTTACAAATGAAGAAACATCAAATTCCATATTTGAAGAAAATTTGGAAACTACTACAAACGAACCTCCAAGCATAAACATAGATGAACTTGATAATAATAAACCAAGTATTCAATTTGACGATACTGTAGATAAAAATACTCCAGAAGAAATTAATAATGATATTCCTAATGAAGAAACAAATCTTCAACTTGAAGATCCTAAAGATAATACTCCAGACGAAGTACCAAATGAAGACACAACACGAATAAACCTAGAAGACCCAAAAGAAGAATTCCCTACAAGTGAAGATCTATTTTCCAAGAAACTCGACTTAGAAACTGGAGAGTTCTTCATACCTCCGCCTCCTCCAATGCCTCTTATCGGCCAACTTTTTATTCCAATCTCAAATATATCTGATCCAAAACCACCAATATCCCCAAGAACAAGATACCAATCTTCACTTCCAGTTATAGTAACTGTAGAAAATATAGGAAAAGTCCAACTTCGTCCAACTCCAGCCAAGCGTTTGCGGACAGACAGTATAACCAGTGTTTCTTCCCTGAACAACATAAAATCTGGAAGTACAAAATTCGAGAAGTTTAAATCCCAATTAAGTATAATGTTGAAGAAAAGGGAACCACCGAAGATCCCTGATCACAAGACATGGCCTGAAGATTTGACACCGTCGCCTCTTCCTGACAAACAGACTGATTTCAATCTTCAATTGAACCAAATTGAAGAAATTAAGGAAGTACCACTTAATTTTGGTAAAACTAAAGAGTTCAAGGATAATTTAAATAGTTTGCTTCAACGGAAACAAAGTGCGAATAAAGAAAAACCAGAATATGTGAGGAACTATGAAGAAAAGGCTACGCCTGTTACAGAAGAAGACGTAGCTAATCATAAGAAGATAATGCTTGGGACTTTAAAGTCGATAATATTACGACGCGTTGGATTAAAAGGAATTGATCCAGAGTATCGAGATGAAGAAAATGAGGGGAAGAAATCTAGGAGCTCGAAGGGAAATGATCCAGAGGGTGAAATGGGATATAAAGAAAATGGGACGGAATTGGAAAAGACAAGATCTTCAAAAGAAGAAAATGAAGAAAAGGCAGGATATAAAAAAGATAGTCGTAAATCAGTAAAACAATTATTTAACCAGTCACAAAACGCTGATTTAGAAAAAGAAGAAAAGGCTAATATGGATAAAGAACGGCATAAGAAACGAATGGTTGCTAGTTTAAATTCATTAAAATTGCGCAAAACTGGAATTAAGTTAAATGAAGATAATACTTCAATAGCACTTTAGTAGTGATGTGACGGGACATCAGTATATTTTTATATTAATTATATTTAATTAATCATCTAAATTGTGGATCATTAAAAATTTAGTAGTGACGGAGTCACTACTAAATGGGCACTATTTAAAATCATACCAAAGCGATATTGTACATACTATGTTTCACATATTAATACACTGCACCGCATGTTTTTCATCCTATACTTAATTCACCAATAATATGAAGATCTGTTTTTTAAAAAATATATATTAAATATTTTATATGATATTGTACACTGTAAAAAAAATATTTTAAATCTCAAAAAGACGTACATATATTAAATAAAAATAAAAAAGGGCATATGTGAGTCTTTTTGAGAACGACTCAATCAATAATCTTCATATTTTTGTTGAATCTGAACAAATTATTAACTGCATGAATAATATTGTAAATATTTGATAAAAAATATAAATAATTTTTATTTTTCCAAATATTTTTTTTTTTTTACCCTAAAGTAATTTTTCTATTACAGGCCTGGGCATGTATGGATGTTACGGCTTACCTAACAGTCTACGCAGTTATCAGAGATTAGATTAATAACAAAATAAATTAAATTAAAAAATATATACATTTTGGGGGGGATAAAAAAATAATTTTCATTAAAAAAAAAACTTTAAGAAAATTAAATCTGTGCACTGTGCTAGTCTTAAAGTTACATAAATCAATTTAATTGTAAATAAATATTAGATAATTTGTGTGATTTTAATCTTAAACCAATAAAATAATTGTATAATTAATTAAAAATTTAAATAAATATATATTACTGTTTTCATGTCATTTTACACTAATTTAGTTTTATGCTGGGTTTATACAGGTAAAAATTAAACTAAGAATCAACATTAATAATGCTGGGTTTAAGCAAGCAAAAATTAAACTAAGAATTAACATTAATAAGTTAAACAATGTTAAACGTATGACAACGTTTATACAGTAAATTAACGTTTAACATTGTTTAACTTATTAATATTAATTCTTAGTTTAAATTTTGCTTGTTTAAACGCAGCATAAGTTAAACAATGTAAAATACAGTAAATTAACGTTTTACATTGTTTAACTTATGCTGGGTTTAAACAAGCAAAAATTAAACTAAGAATTAATATTAATAAGTTAAACAATGTTAAACGTATGACAACGTTCATACAGTAAATTAACGTTTAACATTGTTTAACTTATTAATGTTAATTCTTAGTTTAATTTTTGCTTGTTAAAAAAAAATATAAAACGTGAACATTGTTATACGTTTAACATTGTTTAACTTCTTAATGTTAATTCTTAGTTTAATTTTTGGGTGTTTAATCCCAGCTTTACCACTTTAACTGTGTTCGTTTGCCATGCACTGACTGTTCAGTTCAGGCTTTGGCTCACTTTATATTTAATAACGAAGACGCCTCAGATTATTGTAAAAACAAAATCACAATATGGAAATAAATATATTTATTTGGATATAAAATGTCAAATTATTAAAATTTGCCGTTCAAAATTTGGTAGTTTACTGGTTCAATTAGTAGGATGATTGAGAATCGTGCTACCTAAGTAATAATATAGTGCTAAATTAGTGTAAAAATGTCGGGAAAATCATCGATTATAGATAAAAAACCGAAAGACGCCTATGAGCAGCTCAGACCTCATAGCGGAATACGGTAAGTAATAACATAAGGCTCCCATTAAATATTAAAGGTACACCTATGCCTTCAACTTCCCTTATAAGTTATATATGCGAGCAACAAAATTCCCCTACTACGCCACGATTGGCATATTAAAAAAAAAAAAATGTGCAAATGTTTAATATTTTTTTATGGCCTTTGAGTGCCCAATATGAAGAAATTTTATTGATATAAAATATCTTAGAATGCCTCATAGTAATTTTAATTATGTTTCTAAGGGCCGTATTAAGGCGCATTTACATTTTAGGGCCCCAAAACTCGAAAAGTATACATGCAATTTTTATTTTTTTTATTTTTCTAGTACAAATGTTACAAGTTTAGGTATAGGCGCTAATGCCTATATGCAACCAACAAACTTCCCCTACTACGCCACGCTTGGCATATTAAAAAAAACATATGTGCAAATTTTTAATATTTTTTTATGGCCTTTGCGTGCCCAATATGAAGAAATCTTATTGATATAAAATATCTTAGAATGCCTCATAAAAAAATTAATTATGTTTTTAAGGGCCGTATTAAGGGGCATTTACATTTTAGGGGCCCAAAACTCGAAAAGTATACATGCAATTTTTTTTTTCTAGTACAAATATTACAAGTTTAGGTACAGGCGCTAATGTCTACAGCTCACGAATATAACATTTGCTTATATTTCAGCTATAATTTATCCCAGACTGAGATCAACTGGGATGGGGGTATCACTAAGGTTCACGTGGTGCAAACAGCTGTTGAATATGAACCGGGGCAAGATTTAACGACGCCCCCGACTTTAGAGCCAGAAGCTAGACGGTATGTTTTAATTTATTAGGCGCCAATGCCTCCAGATCGCTTATAATTAATCATGGCGTGAATTAAAAAATGATTATTACTGATTTTATCTATAAAATATTTTTATATGCATTGTACTGTGCGCACCCATGGTTAATGTGCCCAAATCATATACAATTAGCGTTCCGGATAGATATATCTAGGCATTTATTTTATATATCACGTTATTTTACTATAAAAAAAATTAGAAGACAGACAAACATTTTTTTAAATTACCCTAAGCATTAAACAACACTCTGGATAGGGAACAACAACTGTAACGATGTAAACAATTTATATATTAACTTTTCACGACATTATATTTATTTTTATGTATATTTGGATACAATTATTTATAATTATTAAATTATCGATGTTTAATTTTTTTAAAACACATTGTAAACAAAGATATAAACAATTGTAGCATTGATATAAACATTTGTTTCACATTTTCGAATATGCCTATCCATATTCCGATAACTGCCACTACCAACATTGCAAAACTAAAAAAAACAATATTTAAATAATTTACTGAGATAGTAACAATTTTATTTAAATAGTTTTACTATAAATATTAATTATAATATTTGATTTTTTATTCACCTGCTTAAAATATATTTTATTGTTTCCATTTTACTGTAAATTAATTAATTATTTAAACATATTCACGTCAATCGTCTATTGATGACTTTCAAAATCAATTTAAGTAATCATGTAATCTGTTTAAAAATAAACTTAACATTGCGAGTCTCATTACAATGCTACAGGACCGTAATTACAAAATTGTAATTTATTTATGTTTAAATATCAAGTTTTAAATATTTTAAAATTATAAGACTGCCTTATATACTTTTATATAAGAAAGTAAACCATGTGTTATATAAATTTAATTAATATAATTGATAAATATTGCGAAGATATGCAAAACAGAGGGGAAGAGGACCAATTTGGGTGTTTCAAGAAGAGATAGACTCAGCTAAATACCATTCGAAGAAAGGCGATGTTGCAAAAGATATATATAAACGATTGATAGCTCGAGAACGAGAAGAAGCACGAAGTAGTAAGTAAAAACAAGCTGACTAATCTAGCCAGCAATAAATGGCACTACAATCTTCGTTTTTGTTATGCTTTAGCATCTTCGGTACTTCGTACGACTAATCACATATTTTCTTTTGGATATAAACAGAAATTGGTGTCCACAAAGAACTAGTGAAACGAATAGGGCCTTATTGGTACCAGGAGTTGTCAAACAAGCAGATGTCAAGTGCCGACGAGCTAAAAGCTGCCCTACTTGCCGACTACAAAGAGGGGACAATCTGGAGGATCCAGGATGTCTTCAGGGACATTGGATTAGTGTTATGGCCAAACCATACGAAGATTCAGTACGCGTTGAAGAAATTCCACAAATGCCCTGTGGAGTTCTTGCTGTTAATCTACAATTTGACTACCAGTAGCGATCAATCGAGCAGGGGTAGAATTAAGAAGGCAGACATTATAGTTTCAGCTAATAATTACTAATTTTGCATAATAGATTCGTATAGTTTGAACGACCGATTAATATTGTCTTCGGTGGTGCACCTGACGATCAGGGACACGTTTCGGGAGCTGCATCTTAGGATTCCGTCGCCCCCAAGAGAACCCAAAGAAAAAAGTAGGCATCCTTTATCCTTTTTTAAATCTTCTGGAAGTTATTTGATCCCTTTATCTTCTTTAAAATCTTCTGAAATTAATTTGGTCCCTTTATCCTCTTAAAAATCTTCTGGAATTAGTCCCTTTGTCCTCTTTAAAATCTTCTGGAATTAATTTGGCCCCTTATGTTAAGATAAGAATGAAGGGAGGGGTAAACCCAAAAAGAAGCCAGTATCTCCGTATATGGAGCCTTTCTTCTTCGTTGAGCAACACCTCTGCGAAGGGATCTACAAGGACACCCACAAGCAATGTGCCATTTCCAGATATTTCAACTATGTTGACGATATGGTATGTCTAGGGTAAATACTAGGGACCAATTTAACAAAAATACTAATTTCCTTTAGTACAATACATGGTGGGAATACCTAGACACAATCTGTACCCATAAGCTAAGGGAATCCAAATATGCAAGACCCCCAAAGATCCCGGTGAAGAATATAGCTTCAAAAATGGTGAGAGTCAAGAGGTTCAAATTGAAGAAACCGTCGTTGTACCAAATGGCGTGTGGACTCGTTCCAGGCATGGATGGGAAGAAAGTGCAGGAAAATATACCAATGGTAGAGATACCAAACGATGGTAAATGCCATTGTGATCTACGTATGTCCCCTAGTTTGCTGGAATATGTTCAGGCGTTGGGGGAGCATATGGAGAGGGTTCGATTCCCGTGTGGTTGCTTAAGGGATAAGACCTTATTGCGTGACCCTTGCTATATGGCTAGCAACGTGTGCCCTTGTGCCAGATTTGCACAACAAAACAGAGAGTAAGTCCATTAATCCTGAATTTCTTCATTTTACATCATATTTCTTCTCAAGGTTTGAAGGATGCACTTGCTGCCCAGATGCGAACAATCCCCAAGGATGTCAATGCTGTTGTAACAGCGCTGATATTGTGAAAAATGTGAGCAACACAGTTGACGCAATCCAACGATTGTTGGATTCAAATATAAACCAAATCCGGAATGAAAAAACCACAAAACAAATTGAAAACATGTTAAATACTAACATTGAGGCGATTAGGGAACGCCACAACATAACTAGCAAAAGTGGTAATCTACAACAAAATACAAACCCTATCAAAAATAACCAAATGAGTTATCCTTGTCCGTTTAATTGTGGCGGAGGCCAAATACAAGAAATAAAAGAAGAAATTGAGGAAGAAAAACTGGAAGCACCAGTAGTTTTTATAGATGAAGAGGTAAAAGCAGTACAACCAAAAGAACGGTTTATCTGTTGCTGCAAGAAGAAACCAAAGGAAGAACCAAAACCATGGATGAAAGATACGTTTAACTGGGATGACCCATACTCATTGTGTACTTGTGTCCAGACAGCAAAACCTGGATTACCAGATAAACAATTCCTGGAACGGCTTGCTAAATACAATGCAGATAATAATACGGAGTATTTTCCTTGTTCTTGTAGCGCAAGTCCAGAAGAAATCCAGTATAAAATCTGTCCATGTAATAGCCGTTTAGAGGAAATTGCAGAAGAAAAGGAAGGAGAACTCGCAGACACTCTGAACGATCTTGTTGATCGAGTTGAGTCCAGCAAAATTGCAGAATCATTGGATCTAGAGGTGATAGGAACCAAAAAGTCAATACTCTTTGACCACAAACAGTCTGATCAAAGTTCAGAAGTAGAAATGACAGAGAATCAGCATAAAGACTGCATATGCTTCAAAATGTATGAAGATTACGTGCATAACCATGAAGATTGTCTGGATTTGTATAATCAATATCAAGCGAAAATAAAAACTGCTACTGAAGACCATATAGATGAAATCCAGGAAGCTCGATGCACTTGTGGATCAAACCCGACATCATCAGATAGTACTCCGCCGGAACTAAGTGAAGATTCTTGTACTTGTGGCGTCGAGGAAGATCTGATTAACTATTGTCGCGAGTGTATGGGGGATGAAGAAGATGTCCCAATTGAAGAAATCATTTCGAACGTTTGCCAATGTACGCGGGAGAAATTATTCATGTGCACTTGTGACAAAAGTGATGAAGGTGAGGATGACAAGAAGAAAGAGGAGGAGAAAGGGAAGAAGAAGAAGAAAAGCAAGAAGAAGAAACGGGGCCCGGATGACGATGACGACGACGATTTGGATGAACTGGAAAAGAAGATTTTCAGGTTGGACAAGTTCCCCAAGGACCAATGGGACCAAATGGACTTGCTTCAAGTAAGCTTCAATTTTCTTGAGTTTAGGGGTACTTTTATCACTTTCTTCTTTCACAGGATGTCCTGATAGAGCTCGCGAAGGATGGATACCCACTTGCCAAGTTGCCCGATTGCCATTTGTTGCCGCATTTCAAGGTTTGGTTACGGAAGAGAACCAGGAAGTGTGTTAGCCAGGAAGCTAGGCTCGCGCTTGCAGAAAAGAGTAAAGTCTTCTGGAACCACACGACGTTGTGTCGTCGTAGGCTTATTATGGCCACTTTAGGCCTTTCCAAGAAAACTATAAGCCGGCTTACATGGGGGGAAATATTCAAGCATAGAAGATTGGTAAATTTCCAACGTAATTTACCACGAATACAAATAATCTTAAATTAAATTTTCTTCAGATTGACACGACGAAGACAGCCCATTATAGAAGAGTCAAACAGGCTTATATTGATGAAGCCCAGGAATTCTTTGCATCGACGTATCATTATGATTTACCAATGAAAAGTTTCCGCGATTGTTTTTTCGCTTATTTGCCATCAGACGAGAACCATTGTTTTGTTAATAGACCATGGCAATCACACGAATATCGCCAAATGGTTGGACGATCTTGCTCATCGTCGTAAACCACAGGGAAATTCGTGGAAATATATATTAATTGCAATGTCACTCAAATTTAATGTTAATATATTATATTTAACTATTTTGTATGTTTTATTCGTTAATTAGTGCTAGTCGTGTAATAAATTGTCCATTTTTAATAAAATTAATCGTAATATTTAAATATTTTAATTTTTAGCTCACCAAAGCAGCTAAAGCATTCGGTTGTGTGTCTGTAGCATTCTCAAAAATAACTCTTATATACTTGGATGGTCGAGCGAGCGATACTTGTGCTTTCTACTCTGAAGGTACCGGAGCAATTTACACCAAATTTGCTACACACATTATTTAACATCCCATTTAAACCCGCATCGAGTTTAAATCCAATCGCCCCGATACTTCCCGAGTTATAGGGCCCCAAAATTTGGAACCCCCCTTAATACTGCCCTTATACTAATAATAAAAACACCCAAAAATTCTACTAATAATTCTAAGATATTTTATATCTGCAAGATTTTTGCATATTGTTAACCCAAAGGCCGTAAAAAATTATTAAATAATACTAAAAAAAATTATTTATCAAATTAATCTACAAAAAAATTGTAAGACTTTTTAAATCTATAACAATTTTTCAAATTGTTCACTAAAAGGCCATAATTATCTCACATCGCATTAGACATAAGGCGAGCTGCAGGCATAGGTGCATTGAACCTAAGCTTGTTTGTTTTCACTTAAAGTAAATAATAATTTACTATATATTGTAAATTTTCCATATAAGTAATAATATATTTTTGGTATAGATCATTAACAAAATTGTAATTTCGTGATGCTAAATTTGCATAATGGAACGAAAACACATTCAGCATGTCGAGAAATTTCGTTAAATCTCGAAAACTGCATGTATATGAATCGGTTTTTATTCAAAACGATTTATTTTTGAATGAGTAAAAAGAAAACTCAAACAAAACCAAATACCGCAAAGTATACGAAACAAAAGAGAGATGAACCGGGAAAGTAAGAAAATTACACGTCGAAGGACGAATATAAAACAAAAACAAAACCAAATACCGCAAAGAATACGAAACAAAAGAGAGATGAATCGGGAAAGTAAGAAAATTACACATCAAAAGACGAATACAAAGAAAAATAAACATAGAAAAAAAAAAAATTAAAATGAATATCGAATATACCGAGAAAACAAGAAAACGTAAAAGAAAGTTGTGTGTTGGCCACAACCGATTTCTTGGGCACAATTTTATTTTTTAATTTAATTTAACTCAAAAATTACTATACAAATTTAATTTTTCATATAATTGAATACGCGTAAACCTGCCTAAAATATTTCTCGAAGCCCCCCCTGTTCTAAGACTAAACTTTAGACGCCCCTAAACGCGCCAAATACACTTATACACCCCTAATTAACTCATATAAACACAAATATGTATAAATTTTATATATATTCCAACAATTCAACCTCTAATTAATTGAATATTGCTTATTATTTAAGTAATAACTCAAGGTTAAACCAAACATAACTAAATTAAATTTAAAATAAATTGCATTAAATTCAGATAAAACTATATCCTATATACTTAAATGTATCTATTTTAAGTCGTATTGGTCAAATAAAACACAATATTTATAAAAAACGTGTAGATTATACCGGTAAAATTAAGGTTATATGCGAAATTATTCCAATTATACACAGAAATTGTTAATACAAAGTATAATATGACTTACATTAAAATTGTGTATAATCCAATTTGCACTAAATTAGGCGTAAAAACACTGTTTTCGTATTTTTATGCAAGAGCTAAATGTAAACACAACACACACTAAAACGTTGGCGTTGGGAACCATGCAAATCAAAATGGCGTCGATAAAGACGTAGAAAAATATTTAATAATTATTTATTTATATTATAACAATTACAATTATAACTATAAATGTAATATAATACATAATACTATTTAATATTATATGTACTGCCAATATATTTAATATGGGAACCCTGCACTAATATTTCCCCTTTACTATTACGTATTTCTACATCTAAAAACCCTAAATTTTGCCCAGCTTTTTTCGTAATAGCCTCTATTTCGACCTCTTCCCCAACAGTGGCGCCTTTGAAGTAACTAAAATCCGATTAGTTTAGCGTATATACGTGTGTATTTTCACGCTTGTGACGTCATTCAAGCGCGTAGCGCGTACGGCGATGGCTCCTAAGCAATTGCATGACGTCACAACTAGGAACCTAGGGCTTTTTAAGGCTGGTTAGTCTCACTTACGATAGATTAAGGTTAACTGAAACCCCACCACCTTCCCTTTTATGACTTAATAGGGCTATGCCCGATATTATATCGACTAAACTGGCTGAATAGCCGCCATGTAAAGAGCCGTAACAATTAACATGTTCGGGTTGAACCGTATATTTTGCTTTACAGACACCGTCACTAGCACTGATTATTTTTACCTAATAAATTAGTGATAATTAGAAAGCATTTAAAAATAACCTCACAATTATTACTTTATCCATTATAACGTTTTCGAATGCTTTAGAATTTTTTATAAACATTAGGAATTGTTTTAATAATGCCCCGTTTACTGCATTTGCCATTTTAATTAAAATGATGTAATAATACTGGTGTAGATTTATCAATATTTTTAGGTTAATGTTACTTAAACTCTTTAACATAGATTAAAATTATTTAAATTTAATTTAATCGGGACTTTAACCTTGATTTAAATTAAAATTAGTCAAGTACCTATACATAAAATGGACAAATATGCTGCGATTTTTTATTTTTTTTGGGGGAAATAAATTTAATCTGGGTTTATAAATTTAGTAATGAATATTTTATTAGCTAATTAAGGCCTCGCGATTAGTAATTTATATTTGTTAAATTTATATAATTAGTACTTTTAATGTTACAAGGTTGGGAACACTGCAAGTGAACCCTATTTTTCGTAGCGGAAAGAACGCTACGCTATATAAATGTCAAAGTAGTTCAACTATGGCTGCATATGCTTTTATTGGATCTTGGGAGGTAAATGTTCGTTTTAACAATAATTATCCATTGATTAACTTTAATTGACTGTTTAAACAATGTATAACAATAAGAAACGCTGTATTCGAGTGATTTTACACTAGTATTATTACGTATTCGGGAGGAATTTAGTATCTAATACTTGTTTTGACAGCTGATATTTGCTTTTGCACATTTAATCTCTGGTTAAATTAATGGTTAAATATTTGTGTGGCATGTTAGCATACTTGCTTTTGTATAAACTCGCAATTTATTTTAACGATGGTTTTAGCAATTATTTTGTCATTGCTTTAAATAAGATGATTCATAATACATTTTTTATTTGGCAATGAAATTTATTTTATGCATGTAATCTGTTATTTATATTATTAAACGAATTGATTGGTTTTTGAAAATTGCATGGTTTTATTTTCTGTACTTTGTTGAATAAAAATTTTGATATAACAAAATACGACTTTTTATTTTAATTGTAAATAAGGTTCTTTAGGTATGATTTTTTTTTTAAATATTTAGGTCTCCTTGCGCCGGTCCTGTTGTAAATATATTTGCACCAAATATGAATATATAAGATATTTTTTTTTAAATATAAATATTTTATTACTAGATATTTTTTATAATTATAGGTAGTGGCTGTTCTTAACAATCACAATGACAATACTGGTCTTGAAGGGTAAGTATTTTTATTAAAAATAGTTTTTATTGACATTTAGTAATTATATATATATATAATAAAATAATTTAATTTATTTAATTAGGTGTATTTAATGTAAAAATATTAATTATTAAGTAGGATTTATTACGTATTAGTTTTACGGTCGCCATTTCACGTAATAATTTACACCTACATGGTCTTGGTCTATTTACTACGTCTATTGTATACATTCTATCGCGAGCATTGAGATATAATGGCGGGAGGTGCGCCATCGGTTTCCGCCAACAATATAAATGCCGGGATACTTCATATTGCAACAATTTTTATAGTAAAATTTTATTATGCTATTTTTTGACCGCAATATTTTTATTACAAATAGTCTTTTTGGCATTTAGTAAATTATTTCATTTATTTAATGAGGTGTATTCATATTTAATTTAAAAATATTAATTATTAAGTAGGGTTTATTACGTATTAGTTTTACGGTCGCCATTTCACGTAATAATTTACACCTACATGGTCTCGGTCTATTAACTACGTCATATGTATACAGTAGCTCCGCCCATTTTGATAACATGACTCTTACGGGAATGAGACAACTTAGCACATCTTATATTAGAAAATAAATAAATAATAGGAAAAATCAAATATTTTATACTATACTTAAAGTAGTATTTGTATATATAAATAATTTATAGGGTATTTTCGAGAATAGTGACCTTGAAAACTTTACCAAGACCATGTAGACCAATAAATAATTCCCCCATAAATTCAATTCGTAATAATAATGAACAATTATTTAATTTTGAATCTTAATAACTATTTATTTTAAACCAATTAATATTTATGCGTCTTAATTAACGCAGAAAACTGTTAAATATTATTTAAATCACAATAATCTTTCTTTAAATATGTGTTTAATTAATAAGTAAACATTTAAGTATTGTTTTAACTCTTGGATTAACAAAATCTAATGATCTACGTTCTCATCTATAATCAGGGTTAGATTTCGGTTAGATGAAAGTGGAGACGTGACCTGGACGGCCCCAGAGGAAGTCAAAACTAACCCATTGTTTAGTTGCGAAACTTATGAAGTTTACAGTACGTCTGTTCTAGGAGTAATATTAAGATTCGGCGCATACGCCGGACATATTATTGAATTTAAAGTTAGTTGTAGCAAAATGCAATTTAGGGCCCGGCTGCACCGGAAACGGCTTTCAACGCATTGTACATTAGAAATATCCCCTATTCAGTTGCAACCCGCTTTACACTTCAGTATAATAAGTTGCCGGGTTTCATTATCCGTTTTAACTGCAGTCAGGCCTTAATTTACGTTTAATTAGGTTTAATACCGTCGGAAAGTTTGGAAACAATTAATTATTTAGTTATTTTTGCAATATTGGCTATAAATATATATAACTGAATGTTTGTCGTCGCTCGCTCGTAAGACCAAATGTATGCCCTCTATTGCTCTGAAGGTACCGGAGCGATTTGAACCAAATTTGCTACACATATTATTTGGCACCCTATTTGAATCTGTACGCAGTTTAAATTCAATCGTCTGTATACTTCCCGAGTTATAGGGCCCCAAAATTTGGAGCCCCCCTTAATACTGCCCTTATAAAAATAATTAAAATACGCAAAAATTTAACTAGTTATTCTAAGATATTTTATGTCTACAAGATTTTTTCATATTGTTAACCCAAAAGCTATAAAAAATTATTAAATTTATTTTTGAATTTTAAAATATGCATTAAAAAAAAATTATCAAAATAATCTACAATACATTGTATGACTTTTTATAACTATAACATTTTTTCAAATTGTTAACTAAAATGCCATAATAATTAAAAATCGTTGCTCACAGCGCTATTACTTATAGGGCGAGCTGGACGCATAGGTGCTTGTACCTAAGCTAGTTTAAAGTAACAATTAATTATATTATTTTTAATTGTATTTATTTTATTATATATTTAACCCTATTGCCACGTGACTTTATTGTTATTTAATATTTAATATATTAAACTAAACCATAATTCGTCGTTATTTATTTAAATTAAAGTTGGTTAAACAAACTTTAAGAATGGATTATAATAAATTCATTGAGTAATCAATATTTATTTACACTCGTAATGCAAAATAACTAATTTAAAATTCGCAAAAGTATTATATAAATTCTAACGGGAGCATTGAGTTACAATGGCGGGAAGTGCACCATCGGTTTCGGCCAACAATATAAATGCCGGGATGCTTAAAATTCCAACAATTTTTGTAGTAAAATGTTATTATGCTGTATTTTAACCGCAAAATTTGGGGTGGCCTTCGTTCGACTGTTACTATATATAGCTGTAATGTGTTTAAAATTATAAAAATTGGCTTTCTATCTAGAGGTTTATTTTTTATGTGATTATTTTTTATATATTACGTATGAGAAAGTAAAAAATTGTATTGTTTCCAAACTTTGCAATGGTATTTTGTATGTTCTACGTTTATATCTGTTACTAATTCGTATAGTCGGATCAAGTTGAGCCCCGAGACTCAGTAATCCTAACTTGTGAAGGCTGGTGTATGGTTCAATGTAAACGTATTGCCGAAGAGCAAATCGAACCAATTATAAACCCAATATTTTCATTATTACCCGCCTTAGAAGACGGCTACTTTCACGATTTAAACATTTCCAGTTCCAACAAAAAACAAGTATAAAACAAACCCAAAAACCCTCAAACTATAACTATTTTAACAAAATATTCAATTTAAATACAGTTCAAAGTCCATTCAACAATATTACAACTTCAAGGTTCGGATTTAGCGTGGCTGTCTCAGCCGCCGCCGTTCCAGGGACTTCCGGAAGAAGTCCTTGGCACCATTTTACATTTTCTGTACGCCGAATGTCTTCCGCCTGGCCTTACAGAAAACACAGCGCGGCAAGTCGTTGCAGCTGCTCAATTATATCCATGTTTAACAAAATTGGTTAATATGTGCCGGGCGTATCTTAAAAATATGGCGCTTAAACAACGTAAGTATTACGTATAAGAAATTAAAAATATTTTAAGCTGTCTTGATTTAAAAATTTCCAGAAATAATTGGACTTGTGAGTGATATGCACGCATGCGCCAATCAAATAATCGAACACTTTAATAACAGACACTGTCAAAGTGCTTCTGATAACATAACATCGAATCCTGCGAAATTGTGTAACGTTGTTAAACAATCAGTTAGAGAAACTGCAGTTGGTAAGTCAATTTTAGATGCCATTTTTACTAATAAAATTAGCGCTTCGCGCTTAGCGCCGTTCGATTCTACGTACTTTTGTCTCTAATTTCCTAAAATATCAATTTAATATAGTTGCAAATGCTGGACTTAGAATAAAAAGTGTTCCAAGTCGTGGAAGTGGTGATTGAAAATCATCAGTCTCAATAAATAATTTAACTATAAATAACTCTAAAACTAATTAAGTTAGCGCTTCGCGCTTAGCGTCTTTCGATTCTACGCACTTTAGTCTATCAGTCTCTAAAATTTCAATTTAATATCGTTGTAACTGTTGGACTTAGAATAAAATGTGTTCCAAGTCGTCTAAGTGGTGATTGAAAATCATTAGTCGCAATAAATAGTTTAACTATATATAACTCTAAAACCAATTAAGTTAGCGCTTTGCGCTTAAAGTCGTTCGATTCTACGTACTTTTGTATATAATCCCCTAAAATTTCAATTTAATATAGTTGCAATTGTTGGACTTAGAATAAAATGAGTTCCAAGTCGTCGAAGTATTATTTCAATATAATTACTCCCATTAAATAATTAAGTTTAGGCACAAATAAATCGAAAACTAATTAAGTTAGCGCTTCGCGCTTAACGTCGTTCGATTCTACATACATTTCTCTATATGCCCCTAAATTTTCTTTTAAATATAGTTGACATTGTAGGACTTAGAATAAAAAGAGTTCCAAGTCATCGAAGTGCTATTTCAAAATAACTACTCCCACTAAATAATTAAGTTTAGGCACGAATAAGTCGAAGACTAATTAAGTTAGCGCTTCGCGCTTAACGTCATTCGATTCTACGTACTTTTTTCTATAAGTCACTAAACTTTCATTATAATTGTGTCGAAAGTCTTGGCGCTATAACAAATATTGTATAAATTGCGACTGGCAAGATATACAATAATAACGAAAACCCCTATTGTTTGGCAACTTGCTTTACACTTGAGTACAATAAGTTGCATATCTATTTGTCCGCATGTATTCTAGATATCTCCCGGTATAAACTCGCATATAATTTAAATACGTATAACTCGGGAACTAAGTTAGGTAGCGCTTCGCGCTTAACGTCGTTCGATTCTACGTATTTCCATCTATAAATTTATATTAATATATATATTGAAATTGTTGGAGATATAAGAGAAATAATTGTTTTAATGTAGCTGGCGCCAAGCTATTGTTATTATGTGATTTATTCACGAAACGAAAAGGTGAATTATCACGTGAAGAACGCCACGAAATAATACGGTACGCACGATCCCGTTTGCCTATATTTATGTCGCAACTACATAGGTTTTTACAAGCTGTTAAAGCAACTTTTAGCAACATGTCTGCTACACAACGGCAAGAAGTTGCTACGTATTTAGTTCCAGAGGTATTTGCCGTAGGAAAAACTAATCTATTTGAATTATGAATTTAATTTAAATTGATTATAGATTGAAGTAATCTTGGATACTATTTCTGCACTAATTGTTGAAGTCAAAAGTGCTTTAGAGCAAATAATACAAGTGCTATCGCCAGGGGAGAGTTGCCGAATTAAATCTGGAGTCGGAGATATGTTAGGGAAATCGTTACGGAATGTTTTGCATATTAGGGAGTTGACAAAATTGAAAAATTTCCATGAACATGTCACCTGCAGCTTAGGTTTACTCTTACATAAAAAGTATGGACATAGCATAAATAAATCACTAATAGCAACTCTAAAATATAAATATTTAATAACTTAGAGAGAGTTTTAACGACATGACCGCCGCCCAGAGGGTCAGATCGGTCGCCCGAAATTTAGAGCAACTAATTGAGGAGTTACCAATATTTTTACTACGTCTCGAGGAAGTCACCGCTGCGTTAGACGATCGATTAGAATGGCGCGAGTTTAAATTCTGTTTCAAAGTTGGAACTAGTAAAGTTGTAAGTTTCCCCATTTAAGTAGCAAATACCGTGGCTAATTGACAATTTGCAGTCAGGGATATTACAAAAACTGTTATCGCATCGGTCTACATTGAATGAAGTAATGACCCAAGTGTGTGACCTAGTCCAGCGCGAGTCGTTTACACAGAGCATGTACACGTTGGGTCTGCTGGACCCGGCTGCTGTGAACGCGGGTCAGAGTGGACCCGAGTGTGCGCAGAGGGCTGGACGCGCAGCGACCAACACAACACCAAAAACACAACAGAGTTGCAAGGTAGAGAATTTTAAATGATTTCAGTTGAGCGGCACATTAGTAAACTGCTCCCTTGTAATTATATTTCAGGATGTATTTGATTTTACGCATTAATTTTGCAAAAACTAATCATATTTAATTTTTTTTAAACACAGTGCTAGGTTCCTCATACTTTTTCCTATATATAACTTAATTTTCATTAGGTTTCAATAAAAATTGGGAGATATATTAAATAATTTGTAAAATATGGACACTTTGTAGAATTAAAATAAATAATCGTCAAATTTCCGTTAATTTAAACCCAAACACGATATATTTATTTTAATATTCAATAAAGTTGCCCATATTCGAAATATTTATTAAATATATCAAATATGGGCAATTTTATTGAATATTAAAATAAATATATCGAGTTTGGGCTTAAATGAAAGGCATTTTAGTCAGGATTATTAAAATAATAATGAATATTAGACAATTGGACGGGAAATAATTTGTGTTTACGGTTTTTTAGTTAAATTTAGTTGAATCCCTATGCGTATCGCCTTCGGCCAATAGCAGCACCCTGTCCAAATTTAGTTTACAATTATTAAAAAGCGGCATCGGTACGGATATGGAGTTTGAAGTGATTGTAACCCCTGGCTCCGGTTCAGTGGATCAAACGCACCAAGAGTCCGGGGACAGTGGGACAGAACATACACCGGAGGCTGAAATTTGCACAATCCGGGCACATCGAGTAATTGTAGCGGCCCGATGTGATTGGTTCCGAAGAGCCTTGCTCAGCGGGATGCGCGAGGCTATAGATAAGTAAGTAACTGGTTCCTAGTTCATTCTTTTAGCGCTAGAGACGTATATAAACGAGGTATATATGTTTGTTGTTTAGGAAAATAATTATACATGACTCCAACCCGTTTTTATTCCGTACGTTCTTGGAATATTTATACAGCGGGAGATTACGACATTCTACATTAACGACAGATCAGTTAGCTGAGTTGCTTTTGTTAAGTGATAGGTAAATTTTGGTTTATCTTAAGGTTTAAAGCCGCTTAAGGGTTCGAGCCGAATTTAATATGTCTATTTTTTGTCCCTAATATATTAAATATAAACGGTTTTAAACCTTAAAGTGCACTAATGCCATTTTCACACCAAGACTTTAAAATAGGATGTTAAAGTGAGCCAACTTAAATATAACATTGAAAATACAATTCCCAAATTACAAAATATATTTATTTTATATTTTAACTAATAAATTTGGCTTATGTTCCGAAGAAAGTGCGTTAAAAAAATACCCTACGATGTTTTAGTATTAAATGGCGATTTTTTTTTTTTAAATGGCCCATATTAACCTTTTAAAAATTTTAACTTCTTATATATAACATAAAAATACATATTTCCTCCAATTTTCGTAAAAATCCGATAATTATTACGTTAGTTATAGCATTATTAGTAAAAAATTTAAAAGGTTTAAGTAATTATTAGTTTTTGAGGTTAGGATGCATTTTAAATGTAACATAACCTATATCATTCGATAGTCTATTAACTAACGAGTAATTTAATTTATTTTTTATTTTTCTACGACTCATACAACCGGAGATAATTTAAAAATATTGTAGCGATGCACCCGAAACGCATCAAATTAGCGCTATTATTCCCGTTTTCTTAAAAATAAAATGGCCGTTTGTAGCCATAATTTTTTTAAAATGTTATTTTCGTATGTATAACATAAAAATACATATTTACTCCAATTTTCGTAAAAATCCGATAATTGTTACGTTAGTTATTGCATTATTAGTAAAAAATGAAAATGTTTAAGTAATTTTTAGTTTTTGAGGTTAGAATACATTTTAAATGTAACAACCTATATCGTTCGATAGTCTATTAACTAACGAGTATTTTGGTATTTTTTTAATTTTTCTACGACTCATACAACTAGAGATAATTTAAAAATAGTGTAGGGTTGCACTCAAAATGCATGAAATACGCGCTACTATTCACGTTTTCTTAAAAAAAAAATGGCCGTTTGTAGCCATCATTATTTTTAAATATTATTTTCGTATGTATAACATAAAAATACGTATTGCCTCCAATTTTCGTAAAGATCCGATAATTGTTACGTTAGTTATTGCATTATTAGTAAAAAAAAATGTTTATTGAAGACAAAACTGTCTTAAAGTCTTGGTGTGATTGCGCGTACTTAAGTAGTATAAGTGTGCATGGTTTTAAAAATTATTTAAAGGTACGAAGTGGACTCGTTGAAACAAGTCTGTGAATATGCGCTACGATTAAACATGGATGAGGAAAATGTTTTGTATCTATTAAGCATGGCTGATCAGTTTAACGCTACTTTACTAAGGGTAAGTTTGAATGTTAATGGCGGCCACAAGTCAGTTGACGCCATTTTTATATATATATGTGTGTTTTTAACAGAGTGGATGCCTAGCTTATATATCCCAGCACCCAGAGGTCGCAGATTCCGAATTATTCTCCGAACTTCCCCCCTCTTTACAAGCGGAAGTGTACGAACTAGTATTATGGGCGGGGCCACCTCGAAAATCGACCACAACTGAACAACTGCTGCCATCTAGCGGCGTTGGGGGAAACACGCCGCCAAGTCCACTAGGCTCTGACTTAGAGGACACCGTAGACATGTACGGGCGCATGCGCTTTGGCCCTAGCAAAGTAAGTACCTAGCTAAAGCATGTCCTTAACAAAAAATGTTTGTCTCGTTGGCTCCTTTGAAGGTACCGGACCGATTCACACCAAATTTGGTACACATATTACTTAGTACCCTATTTGAATCCATGCGCAATTTAAATCTAATCGCGCGTATACTTCCCGAGTTATAGGGCCCCAAAATTTAGAGCCCCCCTTAATACTGCTCTTATAAAAATAATTAAAACACCTAAAAATTCTACTAATAATTCTAAGATATTTTATATCTGTTTGTATATATCAAATTGTTAACCAAAAGGGCATAAATAATTAAAAACCGGGGGTAATTGTGGTTTCTCTAGATTGAACCTGGCTCTGAGACGAGTTCATTGGACGATATGCCAATTCCGCAAGACACCGCGCGCTTAGAGCTATGTTTAACGCAACTTAGGGACATTTTAGGGGATGAAGCACCCCGGGAGCGATTAGTGCAGTTTTTATTAGCCGCCGATTATGATATTAATCGAGCGATTAACTTTTATTACTCTAGTATGTCACAGTAATGTTGAATTTTATAACGCACTTACTTTCAAAATGGCGCCAGCCTAACATGAGCAGTACACGTGCGTAGTTGACTTATTTAGAACGATTTTACAGGAATTCTCTACTAACGAATGTCCATATATAAAATGTACAGAAATATATTTAAAAGTTTTCAATTTTAAGCTATCAATTTAATTTTTCAAACATTTTAACAATTCATAAATATATTAAAACAAAAAAAAAGATAATTCTAGTCCATTTCGTAGTGATAATAATTAAATTTACGATTAAATTAATCGCCTAGACTTTTTCAGAGGGGTTCTTAATACAACTAGTGCCCATATCATATACAAAATACAGTCCATACCGATATTATAATATAAATTTTAATAATATCGTTATTCTATCGGGAACGCACTAAACAATTTAATTTTGTCTCAAATGTTGATTATTATGAAACAATTTTACCAAATTTAGCTAAACTTTTAGAAAATACTCGGCCCCCTCTGAAATCGTCCTAGTGACGCCCCTGTCTACAATTCAACAGTAAAATTGCTGTTTTTTTTTAAATGTATTATTAATTATGTGATTTTTGTATTATTATTCATGTATTTTTTTTGTAAATTATTTGCATAAATTTATGTTATAAATGCACGAAGTATTATTCTAATTTTTCTTACTTATTTTATATATTATAATATTTATTTCTTTATGTATATATATAACTACCCTATTTAGTTGTACAAGAATATGTTAAAAATATAACGAATTACCGTTTTTGAATTAAAATTAATTACTTACAAGCTTCGTAACCTCAAAATCTTCTCCCGCCAGCACTTATTATCCACATTATTCACTAATTACACACAAATACACTAAATTAATTAACGAAAACCGATTAATTATTATTAGTTAAACGTAAATTCAACAATTTCTTGCAACAAAATTATAAGTTATCACTGTTTATTTATGTGCGAAAACGAATTTAAAACGTTATCAAACAGTTAAAACAAGTATTAAACATTGTAAAATAATAATTTAGCTACTTTTATTAAATATTACACGTTTAACGTTAAATAATATTTAAAATATGGTGTGTTTAACGTTAAATACTATATTTAAAATATGGTGTGTAGACGAATCATGTCTCAGTCGGTAAGTGAAAATACAAATTTGCAAGTTATAACTCTTTATTTTAATGGGAAAAATGGTTATTAAACGTTTTCAAATAGTTAAAACAAGTATTAAACCTTGTAAAATAGTTATTTAGTTACTTTTATTAAATATTACGCGTGAATTTAACGTTAAATAGAGCTTAAAATATGGTGTACTGTAGATGAATCTTGTCTCAGTCGGTAAGTGAAAAATACGAATTTGCAAGTTATAACCCTTGATTTTAATCGAAAAATTGTTATTAAACGTTGTTAAATAGTTAAAACAAGTATTAAACGTTGTAAAATAGTTATTTAGTTAATTTTATTAAATATTACGCGTGAATTTAACGTTAAATAATGCTTAAAATTTGGTGTAACGTTGAGTAAACGCGAATCGCGTGTCTCAGTCGGTAAGTGTTTTGTGACCGACCAACAATGGAAGTTAAATTCGTTATAAACATTAGTTTTAAGTGTTAATAATTGGTAGTGTGCGTTATTTAAAGCATATGTTTAAGGTTTAACGTTATTTATTTATGTTTAAACAGTTATAAAGTGTGGAAATTCAAATTATTTAAGTCGTACAGCAACAATGGTAAGTTAATTTCGAAAACAATAATATTTACGTTAGTTTTAAAGAGTTAATAAGCTTTGTGTATTACTTTAACATTATTTATATCTATAAATATTAAATACTTTCGTGAATTCTCAACTTTTAAGTGATAATTAGAATGCAGGGTGGTACTCAGGTGGAGTTTTAATAATAGGGTAGACGCGTTAAATTGAATTTATTGGTATTTAAATTCGATATATGCTAATTAAGTACATGTAACGTTATCGATTACTTAGGAAAATTGCAGCCAATTATTTTCATTATTTTTTAATGGGTTTCCGTTCAAATAACATTAGTTTTAATTATTAAATGGCGACTTAAATATTTATTATAACGTTATATTATAACGACAGTTTATTTTCGTATTAGAAAAGTTTTAAAATATGCAACAGGGGTGTCCAAATTAGATGCTGTTGTACGATTTGCGTTTCTGGCGTTTACGCTGAAGGTACCGGGCTGATTTAAACCAAATTTGGTACACATGTAGTGGCAATAGCCCTTATTATTTTAGAGGACTTTAATTATTAACCCTTTTTTCCTTTAATTAAAAACAAAAATAAGAACAATTTTTTTTTCTTTTACAAATTGCCCAAATTTTGGGTGTACATGTTTCTGGTAATGCATGCCATTTAGTTAATATAAATATTAATTGAACCTTACTAGGCCCTTAAATTGAGGGGAAATGAATAATAATATTTTTTAATTTAATAATTTTTACAATAATTAACAAAAAAAATTATCTGTTTGAAAATTAGGGCTTTTATTAATGTTTAGCTCTTGAAATTCGTTTTTGAGTGAGCTGGAGGCATGTCTGTTGCAGTACTTGTTTTATTTGGTTAACATAATTAAAATATATGTTTAATTGAATATAAAAACCTGGTTATATAAAAGTTTTCGTCTTGAAATTCGTTTTTGGGCGAGCTGGAAGCATGTCGGTAGCTCAGCTTGTTTTATTTGGTTTACATAATTAAAATATATGTTTTATTAAACCTAAAGAGCTGAGAAAATGTATTAAACTAGGGGTTATATAAATGTATTCGTTTTTGGGCGAGCTGGAAGCACGTCTGTAGCTAAGCTCGTTTTATTTTGTGTACATAATGAAAATATATGTTCTATTTAACATAAAAACCTAAGAAAATTTATTAAGCTAGGGGTTATATAAATGTATTCGTCTTAAAATACGCTTCTGAGCGAGCTGGAGGCACGTCAGTAGCTAAGCTTGTTTAATTAGGTTTACATAATTAAAATTTAATTGAACATACATTATATGAGTCTAAAGAACTGAGAATATGTATTAAACTAGGGGTTATATTAATATATTCGTCTTTAAATGCACTTTTGGGTGAGCTGGAGGCACGTCAGTAGCTAAGCTTGTTTTACTAGGTTTACATAAATAAAATTTAATTGAACATAAATTAAATGAGTCTAAAGAACTGAGAAAATGTATTAAACTAGGGGTAATATTAATATATTCGTCTTTAAATGCACTTTTGGGTGAGCTGGAGGCACGTCAGTAGCTAAGCTTGTTTTACTAGGTTTACATAAATAAAATTTAATTGAACATAAATTAAATGAGTCTAAAGACCTGAGAAAATGTATTAAACTAGGGGTTATATTAATATATTCGTCTTTAAATGCACTTTTGGGTGAGCTGGAGGCACGTCAGTAGCTAAGCTTGTTTCATTAGGTTTACATAAATAAAATTTTATTGAACATAAATTAAATAAGTCTAGAGACCTGAGAAAATGTATTAAACTAGGGGTTATATTAATGTAATCGTCTTGAAATGCACTTTTGGGCGAGCTGGAAGCACGTCTGTAGCAAAGCTTGTTTTATTAGGTTTACATAAATAAAATTTGATTGAACATAAATTAAATGAATCTAAAAATCTGCGAAAATGTATTAAACTAGGGGTTATAAAGACCAGAGGAAATGTATTAAACTAGGGGTTATATTAATATATTCGTCTTAAAATGCACTTTTGGGCGAGCTGGAAGCATGTCGGTAGCAAAGCTTGTTTTATTAGGTTTACATAATTAAAATATATGTTTTATTGCATATGTTATATGAGTCTAAAGACTTGAGAAAGTCTAATAGACTTGTTTGCAATTTAGATACATGTACCCAGTACATATGTATATGTTACGTATCTGGTACATTACATTTAGGGAACAAAGATATGTACTAGGTATGTATCATGTACATGTTTAAATTAGGGGTCTAGCAAAGTAATATGGCTCAGATATGTATCAAATACATGTTGTGTGTTGCCTGTAGGGTACAAGTACATTTAATAGGTTTGCTGTTAATTAGAAATCCACGAAATATGTTGATTTTAATGTATAATTGTGTCGAATGGTTTAATGTGAGCAGTTGTTATGTTCATCGCCATTTAAAACGATCAATAAATAGTGTCTAAAATATCTCGAGCAGCTGGTGGGCGCCTGCGCCGAAAATGGCCAGGGTCTTATAGCGAATAGAGTTTATTTCTGCACTAGCAACCGTCGGAGGTTGTTGTGTGTTGCACCAACCGACAAATAATAATCATAATAATAACTACTTATGCGATCTGTATCAACAGGCGAACAAATACGATTTTTTCATTTTATTTTTTTGCTATCAGTTCTGTGGTAGGCGACGTTTCGTTCGTACCATAACCTATAAATAATTGCTATTGATGGCCATTTTTGTTTGATACGAAATGACGAAAGTCCGTGTCGGTTTCTAGTGATTTTGTTCGTGGTGTTTATTGTGTGACAGGATTTTTAGATATTTTTAAGTTATTCAATCTGTCATAAAGTGTATGGTGTAATTTCTATTCGCCTCGGATGTGTATACATATATTCTTCTATACTGGTAGGTTTCAGACGTGTTATCGGTGTTGTTGCTTTACTCACTGTAGACCCAAGTTACAATGGGACTATTTAAGTCATAAGTAGTCGACTATATGACGTGAAAAGTGGCCTAAGTGGATAAAATTACATATAATATATAGAGTTATATGTATTAAAATTAATAAAGCTTCAATTATTTATTTGTTTTATAAATAAATTAATACGTCAATAGTCGTCTTTATTTACGACTTAAGTCAACTTATTTAACGTCGCTCAGTTCTACGAATAGTCCAACCAGTACGACTTAAGTCACTCTTTTTTGGTCTTATTGTTACTTGGGTTATTGCTTTATATGTCGTTGCTACACGGTCCTTAATTATTAAATACTCGTTTTTGACTAAATTAAATTAACTTATATTTAAAATATATTCCACAGTTTAAAATCAACTCTTTCCCCTCCCACTTTTACCCTTTACAGTCAACTTATTCTATCTCCACGGGGTTTTAAAGTCGTCTAGATTTAAATAAGCTAATATTTCATATAGTTTTATTTAATAGTGTTAAAAATGTTATTCTATTTATGGACCTATACGCTATTAGTGTTAAAAGTAACCATTTAATATACGTCTCGTTAATATACCGTTTTTAATGCACTAGTAGTACTTTTAACACTATTAGTAATAAAATTATCTCGTGTATAATATAGTTAGTAGTTGGATTTAGTCATATTTTAACACTGTAAATTAAGTCCTTTAGACTAAGATAGACATTTGGTCCACACGGTCAATTTATTCTATCTCCACGGGTTTTATTTTGTTTAAGCCTATTTCTATATATCTATTTAAATATATTATACAATTATAACTGTTAGTGCGATATAGTTCTATCTCCATTTCATCATTTTTAATGCACTAGTAGTACTTTTAACACTATTAGTAATAAAATTATCTCGTTATTAATAGTTTGTAGTTGGATTTGGTCATATTTTGACACTGTAAATTAAGTCCTTTAGACTAAGATCGATATTTGGTCCACACGGTCAACTTATTCTATCTCCACGGGTTTTATTTTGTTTAAGCCTGTTTCTATATATCTTTTTAAATATATTATACAATTATAACTGTTAGTGCGATATAGTTCTATCTCCATACGGTTAGACTATGACCCATGGGTTTTACAATATTCCTATTTGGATTAACCTTTAATTTTTGAATAATTACATATTTCATATATTTATACAATTAAAAATATTGTTTCCCCCGTTAATAATAGTTATTAGTGACATTTAATCCTATGTCCAGGTGTTCACAAACAAATCCTCTTTGTCTGGATTAATTAACCACAGAGGACGTTTACAAATATTGTATTTTAAAATATTATTTTCTGGATTATTGTTTATGAATCCCAGTGGACTTTAGGTCTATGTTCCTTTACCATGTTCGGTCTATAAGACTGTTTGATGCAATAGACTTAGTCTAAGGCATGTTTATACCAGTCTAAACAAGTCATAGCTTGCATAAGATCGTATTAGACCGTGTAGCAACGTTACAAGCTCAATGTTTGTTATTACTTAGCACTTAGCTTAGTTTTAAATATGCTATGTTATGATTTGCTTATTTAACTTTTTGTTCTGTAGCTTTCAATGTTATATGACTGTATTTGTAAAATTGATTTTTTATTTAACTGTTTGCAATATTAATTAAATTTAATTCTAGTACTTTTATGATACTAGTACTTGCCAACTTTTGTACAATTCCTTAACGCGTTTTTTAATACTCATATAACACTGAAGGTATTTTTATTTAAAAAGAAAAATCTGTATATGTTTATATATGTTATGTTAATAAATGTGTATACACAAATATTTATCGTTTTTATTATTTTATTTTCAACCTTGTTGCATCATATGTTTATATTGTTGCAATATTTATTTATCTACTACATTATACACTGCTATACTGCCCGGAAATAAAATAAATTATACTCCTAATGTACAAGAATTCAATATTACAATCTTGTTGGAAGCGAGCATATATCTATTACATCAGAAGTGGGATAGATATATTTAAAAACCACGTTAGAAGTGGTATAAATACGATAATATAAAAGTATTCATATAGTAAAAAGAGAATTACATACTATAAGACAAATGAGACAAGAATATAGTTGAAAGCTAACTATTTTATATATGTGCAGCATCAGAAGTGGGATAAACATAGTGAAGAACCCCATTGAAAATGGGATAAATGTCTGTAAACAGAATTACATACTATATGAAAGATAATCAAACAAATCTAACGTTTTTAAGTACGTATAGCTTCAGAAGTGGGATATACATAATTACAAACCATAACGGAAATGGGATACAATAGTACTTCGTATAAAACCAGAATGCCATACTATAAAACGGCTGATAACAAAATATACAACAATCTAGTACAAAACTAACGTTTTTATGTATGTACAGCTTCAGAAGTGGGATAAACCACAACAAAAATGGGATAAATGTCATAATGTATTACTTGTAAAAACAGCATTACATACAATATGACGGATGGTAACAAAATATAAAACAATCTAGTACAAAGCTAACGTTTTCATGTAAGTACAGCTTCAGAAGTGGGATATTCATAGTTAAAAACCACATCGGCAATGGGATAAATACCATAATGTAAAAGGAGAATTACATACGATAGATGACTAAATATACAAAAATTTAGGTCGAAGCTAACGTTTCTATGTATGTATAACTTCAGAAGTGGGATATACATAGTGAAAAACTACATCAGAAGCAGGATAATTACCATAATGTAAAAGTATTTCTTGTAAAAACAGAATTTCATACTATAAGACGGTTAAAAACAAAATATACAACAATCTATTACAAAGCTAACGTTTTAATGCAAATACAGCTTCAGAAGTGGGATATACCTAGTTAATAACATAAACGGCAGTGGTATAAATGCCATAACAATAGTAAAAACTGAATTACTATAAGAAAGATAGCAAAATATACAACAATATAGCACGAATCTAACGTTTTTATATATGTACAGCATCAGAAGTGGGATATACATAGTTAAAAAACAACATAGGAAATGGAATAAATGCCATAATAAGCAGATAATGACAAAATTAGCTCGAAGCTTACGTTTTTACGTATGTTTAACTTCAGAAGTGGGATATAGATAGTTAAAAACTATCTCAGAAGTGGGATAAATGCTATAAATAATGAATAATTATGAAATGTGTTATAGACACACCATAAAATGAGTAAGCTTCGTGAATTGAATGATTGATAATTCATTTTACTGTCAAACCGGATGCGAACCTAAGACTCCCGTTCCGTAAATCAATGGTTATACGAATAACCATAAAAAT
The DNA here is from genome assembly GCA_933228885.1 of Leistus spinibarbis. NCBI lineage: Eukaryota > Metazoa > Arthropoda > Insecta > Coleoptera > Carabidae > Leistus > Leistus spinibarbis. The sequence continues at coordinate 8,267,137 of OW121803.1, read as the reverse complement.
GGTACTATAAACCACTGTAACTATGGTTTTAAATGCCCATATATGTCACATACAGTCGTAAATGTGTTAGTAGATATTCAGAAGAAAGCTGATATCACGTAATCAGTGGTTTTTATGTCTCACAAATGTGGCACATGGCGGAGAACGAGTTAATGTTATTGAATTTAGTATACAAATTTGTTTAAAATAATTACAAATTGGGTTCGTGTTAACAGCGTAGAATAGCTGTTTACTATAATAGTATTTTAATAACCGCAAATTTATGATGGCAATATTTTATTATGTTGATTTTTGATTCGTTATCTTTGCAATTTTTGCATCAATGAATTTTATTTTTAACATACATAAAATCGCACATGTTGGATAAATATACGCAATAATTTAATTTTATATTTGAAGAAATACTCTATCGGAAAATGGCCTAATATCGAATTGGTCCAATTTATATCGAAATGTACCTACAATTTTTCATTTAAAAATATGAAAATATCGAATAGGGCCCAAAGATAAGAAAGACAAAAGTGTATAATACATATTTGATTTTTGCGATGATCCCGGGGCGGTTATCGTATATTCGCAGTGTCAATTTTCCATCGATTTTCCGCATGGGGGCGGAAAAACTGTTTTCACATATTACCAGTTTCATAAGATGTGACATATATGATACATCGGGAAATGTATCGCGGAAAATAGCATATGACAGCTTCGCCACTGACCTCTATACGTTACTTTTCACACTAGCCACGTGGAAATTAAATAAAACAAGCTTAGCTATAACGCACTTATGCGATGCGAGCAGCCATTTTGGTTAACAATTTAAAAAAATGTTAGATATTAAAAGTCTTACAGTTTTTTGAAAATTATTTTCTTTTTATTATAATTTTCAATATTTTTTTATACCCTTTGGGTTAAAAATATACAAAAATCTTATAGATATAAAATATCTTAGAATTATTAGTAGAATTTTTGGGTGTTTAAATTATTTTTATAAAACCAGTATTAAGGGGGGTTCTAAATTTTGGGGCCCTATAACTCGGGAAGTTTACGGGCGATTCGATTTTAACTGCGAGCAGATTCAAATAGGGTACTAAATAATATGTGTAGTAAATTTGGTGTGAATCGGTCCAGTACCTTCAGAGGAGTAAAAAGCACAAATTTGGTCGAGCGAGCGACGACTAACACGTTGCGAACAGCGGTTTTTAATTATTTATGGCCTTTTGGTTAACAATATGAAAAAATCTTGTAGACATAAAATATCTTAGGAATATTAGTAGAATTTTTGGGTGTTTTAGTTATTTTTGTAAGGGCAGTATTAAGGGAGGCTCTAAATTTTGGGGCCCTATAACTCGGGAAGTATACGAGCGATTAGATTTAAACTGCTAGCAGATTCAAATAGGGTACTAAATAGTATGTGTAGTAAATTGGGTGTGAATCGGTCCAGTACCTTCAGAGGAGTAAAAAGCACAAATTTGGTCGAGCGAGCGAGTAATATATGCGTTGCGAGCAGCGGTTTTTAATTATTTATGGCCTTTTGGTTAACAATATGAAAAATTCTTGTAGATATAAAATATCTTAGAATTATTAGTAGAATTTTTCGGTGTTTTAATTATTTTTGTAAGGGCTGTATTAATGGGGGCTCTAAATTTTGGGACCCTATAACTCGGGAAGTTTACGGGCGATTGGATTTAAACTGCGAGTGGATTCAAATGGGATGCCAATGACTATGTGTATTAAATTTGGTGTGAATCGGCCCGGTACCTTCAGAGGAGTAGATAGCTACAGACACACGACCTAATCTATTAAATTTATTATACGGCAAGCTGTAAGCACTGGTGCCAGTACTTATGTTTATTGTTGTGTTCTTTTATTATTGTTTTAACTTTAGTAGAGTGTATGTACATTGTTTTAGCTGTAGATTCTTAAATGTGATTTGTATGAAGCGGTTTATATGTGTGCCGCTCGATGGCGACACTATTTTTGAAAGTGCATGTGTCTGTATTATTGTTGCAGTTGGTGTCCGGCCTGTCGTATGCCGGACTGACTAATTTGTTGGGGCAGCGTTGGCTGCCATGATGGGGTGGTGGGCACATGGCCCCATGGAGTTCGGGTAGAGGGGCGCCTTAGTGCGCCACCCCCGGCTTCACACTACCAACCACCAAAAACGTAATCATAAAAATTGTTCACTGTTTCAAACAAAAATAAATAATTAATTACATTTCGCGAATTGTAACTACGCACTTTTTAATTCTTATTTCAAACATTTCTAAATATTCATTCAATTTAGGGCCAAAAAGAAAATAGTCATTTATGATGAAATAAATTAGAATTCGTTACCAAAAGGACCTTTTAGTTACGGTTACCTTTAAAATTAATAATTAAAATAAATAAACAATTATTTATTTATGTTAATTGCCATAAAAAACTAATTTTAAAGCCATTTTTAAGTCAATTTATAAAATATTATTATTATAAATTTTTGTTATTATTAATTACGACACCCCATCAGTACTGCAGTACTTGAGCACCAGGATAACTCGCTGAAGAAGCTCTCCAGCGATGGATACCTCCGCAGAACGGTGCTACAGGCCTCTAGCCTTTGATAAGGTAAGATAATATATATATAAATATTTATATTTTCAATAGTAAATATGAAAAAACTTGAATTTAAAACATTAATTAATCCACTTGAAATAAAAAATTTCTTAATTTTCGACAAATACCCGTGTAAATACATCTTTTCTTCAATTATTTTAAATTAATTTACTTAAATTAAATAATCCGTTCGGGCGCTATTTATTATATGCGCAAATATGCAAGTTAAACTTATAACAGCTCCACTAAAAAGTGCGTCATATTATTATTAATAATCGCGTGTTCCTGAAATGTATTAAGTAGGGAGCAGTTTATTCGTGTGCCGCTCCGTTGCCATAATATTATACAACAAATGTAAATTTATTTACTTATTTGTGACACTGATTGAGTAGCAATGATTCAGTTTTCCATCATTTGTTTATTTGATGTCCTTGTTTGAAAATTCGGAAAACTAATCTACCCACACGCCCATCTGTATAATATGTCAAGTGAAAAAAGCTCGTGGAAATGCTGAAAAACAAAACGGGCAAAAGAGCGCTGACTCATCAACGTTTTCTCGTTCAGTTTAGTACTACGTTAGCAAAATCTATTGCCAGACTACTACAAAAATAAACTTGCCGTCAATGAAAATGTATTTTTTATCTTTCTTATATTCTATTCGTTCTATTAGGCATCGTATTTATGTACTTGCAACATCAGAAGTGGGATATATACAGTTAGAAATCACAATGTAAGTGAAATAATGCGATAACATTAAAATATTACTAGTAAAGACATTTAATAGATATAATACTACACATATACAATTATCTAATGCATACCTAACGTATTTACGTATTTGCAACATCAGAAGTGGGATATATACAGTTAATAAGCACAATACAACTGAGATAAATGCGATAGCATTAACATATTACTAGTTATACTTGATTTAATTATTATTTTTAGAAGAATACTAACAACATATATAATTATCTAGTCCATAATTAACTTATATATGTGTTTGCAACATCAAAAGTGGGATATACACAGTTAAAACAACTTTGCAAGTGAGATAATTGTGATATCAATAAAATATTATCAGTTATACCTGAATTAATTATTATTATTGGAAGTATAATAATCACAAATTCAATTTTCTAGTCCATAGCTAACTAATGTATGTGTTTGCAACATCAGAAGTGGGATATACACAGTTAAAAACCACAATGCAAGTGTAATAAACTTTAAAATATTATTAGAACACCTGAATTTATTATTATTGGAAGTATAATATCAACAAACTCAATTTTCTAGTACATAGCTAACTAATTTATGTGTTTGCAACATCAGAAGTGGGATCTACACAGTTGAAAACCACAATGCAAGTGTAATAAACTTTAAAATATTACTAGTATATCTAAATATATTATTATTGAAAGTGTAATAACAGCAAACTCAATTTTCTAGTACATAGCTAACTTATGTATGTGTTTAAAACATCAGAAGTGGGATTTACACAGTTAAAAACCACAATGCAAGTGTAATAAACTTTAAAATATTACTAGAACACCTGAATTTATTATTATTGGAAGTATAATAACAATAAACTCAATTTTCTAGTTCATAGTTTACTTATTTATGTGTTTGCAACATCAGAAGTGGGATCTACACAATTAAAAACCATAATACAAGTGTAATAAACTTTAAAATAGTATTAGAATATCTGAATTTATTATTATTGCAACAGCAAACTCAATTTTCTAGTTCATAGCTTACTTATTTATGGGTTTGCAACATCAAAAGTGGGATTTACACAGTAAAAAATGTTAAATTACATATTTAGTGAATAATAATAGCAACAAAAAAACATTTATCTAATACTTTATGTGCATATAACAATGTATTTACGTCGTACATTTTATAGACATTCTAGAAATAATAAGATACTTTAAAGAAACAGTTAATTATCCTATCAGAAGTGGGATTAATTCAGTTTTGAAGTATTTCAGGCAGCAAATACTATGAAAAATTATATTTAAATATTATTTAATGAATCAAAAACATAATACAGCTTATAAGTGGAATATAAACACTAAGACACTTTATCAGAAGTGGGATGAATATTGTTTTAAAATTATTTCATGTAAAATCACTAGGAAAATACAGAACATGTTCAAAGCTAAAGTTTTGATGTCTATAAAGGTGTATATACTCATTTAATGAGTTCATTAGAAGTGGGATAAGTACAATTTTGAAGTATTACAACTAAAAATAGAACATATCAGAGGCGAGTAATAACAAAATGTAAAAACAATCCGGTTCAAAGGCAAAGAAAAACAGTGCATTTTGTAAGAACGTCAAAAGGAATAGTTTAGCAAACGAGTTTCTTTTGAAATTTATAACCGTTGGAAAACTTCATACGCGGCTTGTGATATATTGAAATTTACATTCTTTAAGCCACACACATGTGTTGAGATGATGACAGTGACGCCGAATCTCGGTCAAGGCTCTTCTACTACCGCTACATGATGGCATATCGATTAAAACGTTTCACTGACTGATTAAACCCATTCGACAGATTCTATCTTCTGCAAAATGGACACAAATGTTCCCGAAAACCGTCGGTTACTAACATTTTATCTGAAATATTTCTTTTAAATTAAACGAAGACTTTAAACACGTATTTCTCGAAACTACTACTTTCAAACTTGCCGCTCAATTTTCTCAGGAAATACTCAACCGATTCACTTGTTCTTTATATTAAATGAAAGCAAATACTATTTGCTACAACTTATACCAAAAATTGTATAAATATCTATTATCTATAACGCCCTAAAGTGAAAACAAAAATCAAAAAAAAAAAGAATTTTTTTTACACGGCCGCCATTTTGTCAAATATTAACTTTTTACACCAAATATTGGTGTAAGCACCAGAGTATTTTATACACTTTTAGAATCTAGCATTAAAATTAAATTCGGATAACCCGTTGACGAGATATACGAGTTCGCCCGTTTAGTGGTGACCTAGACATACTCTCCCCATGATTTAAGAAAGTTTCATATATTTTTTTACGAAAAATTCGTATAATATAAACAAAAAGGCGAGCTATAAAATGGCGTAAACGAAAAATTGTTAACTTCATCCTTGCCTGGGAAAAAAAATCATGCATTTCTAGCTCGCCGTACGAAGTACTAAAGAAGCTAAGGCATACACGGTTGTGTGTCTGTAGCATTCTCGAATCAAAATAAATTATTAACGAAAAGTGTTGTCGCCCTGAATCCAAAAATATATATATAACTTATATACTCGGTCGCTCGTAAGAGCAAATTTGTGCCCTGTATTCCTCTGAAGGTACCCAAGCGATTTACACCAAATTTAGTACACAGATTATTTAGTACCCCGTTTGAACCTGTTCGCAATTTAAATCTAATCGCTTGTATACTTCCCGAGTTATAGAGCCTCAAAATTTGTAGCCCCCCTTAATACTGCCCTTATACAAATAATTAAAATACTCAAAAATGCTACTAATAATTCTAAGATATTTTATATCTACAACATTTTTTCATATTGTTAACCCAAAGGCCATAAAAAATTATTAAATATATTTTTAAATTATAAAATATGCACTAAAAAATTGCATTTTTTTCTAAATAATCTACAAAAAATTGTAAGACTTTTTATATCTATAACATATTTTCAAATTATTAACCAAAAGGCTATAATAATTAAAAACCGCTGTTCGCATCGCATATATTACTTATAAGGCGATTTGGACGCATAGGTGCATTGTACCTAAGCTTCTTATATATATTAAAAAAAAAAAATTATACGACTTTTTATATCTATAACATTTTTTCAAATTGTTAACCAATAGGCCATAATAATTAAAAACCCGTGCTCCCGTCACTTATAAGCCGAGCTGGACGCATAGGTGCGTTGATCTTATTAAATTAAACTACAAAAAATTGTAAGACTTTTTATATCTATAACATTTTTTCAAATTCTTAACCCAAAGACCATAATAATTAAAAACCGCTGCTCCCGTCATTTATAAGGCGAGCTGGACGCATAGGTGCGTTGTTCGTGCCAAAGATTGTAAATTATATTTAATTCTACGTAATTTAATATAAAACGTATTTGATTACATAAAATACAGTGTCCTGAGAGCATTTAATTAACCACAAAATAATTTAACATCTGTTTTTAATTTATTTATCATCGTTCAAGCAACAACGTCGCATTAATGTGTCTGTGTAGCAGCAAAACAGCATTTTTAACATCGCAAATTGTGCCGCTGCCGCCTCTTGCCACCCCCCCGCTGCTGGCCCAGCGCGTGCAATTGTAAATGGGACATTCCAGCAGATTTAATATCTGGAAGGACTGCTTCTGTCCTATGGCAAGGACCAGTTATTTGAACAGCAGCTCCTGGGCTTGCAGCCTCGTTGCCAAGTCTATGCTTGAGTAAGCGCCGCCCTTTACAGGGATGCTCCTCCCACTTGTGCAATACGGGTTGCCAAGGTGAACCGGTTTAAACTGGCCCGTCAAAGCCGAGCAGCGAGCATCGCACACTGCTTTGTCGGGCTTCACGCACAAATATTGCTCTACTAGGACCCGTATTCGTAAAGCTTACGCTAAGACGACAATGAAATTAGATAAACCTACATGATTTCGCATTTGATAAACATAGGTCGTCGTATAAACTGTATTTACACTGAGATAAATACTGGTATTAGAGCGCAATTGTTACATGTCCACACAGTCATGACTTGCATATTTTTATACAGTTCTGTGTACAGTAGTTTTCGCACAGCTCAAAGGGGAATTAATATTTTAGAGTTTGATTATCTTTTATTTAAAGTACAAAGTAGGCCCTTAATCGAGTACAGGGCACTCCAGCTTTCTTTTTACTGTACTGTACGACAATTTTACTTATGTATAGTCTTATGTATGTATACAAAAAAGTATTAGGAGCACATAAAAGATAAACCTTTACATTTTAATGGCGATATACGTTTTATAGGTCACTAAATCTATTTGACTATTTTATTTAAAGATATTTGAGTGTGTATGAACGCTCTACAGCTTATACCGTTAAATATAATGTATTAGATTTAAGATATTTCGAGATAGAAAATCTTCTATTTCAACCTGAAGTGAACCCGAGTTTAGAAAGAACAAGCGACCAACAGTTTTTAGCTCGCCGTACGTAGTACCGAAGAAGCTTAAGCTTTCGGTAGTGTGTCTGTAGCATTCTCGGATCAAAAAATTTCATTTAGAAAATGTGTTAGTCTCGTCGCCCTGAATCCAAAAATGTATATAACTTATATACTTGGATGTTAGTCGTCGCTCAGTCGTAAGACCAAATTAGTGCCCTCTGCTCCTCTGAAGGTACCGGAGCGATTCACTCCAAATTTGGTACACATATTAATTAACATCCCATTTGAATCTCTACACAGTTTAAATCCAATCGCCCGTATACTTCTCGAGTTATAGGGCCCCAAAATTTGGAGCCCCCCTTAATACTGCTCTTATAAAAATAATTGAAGCATTTAAAAATTCTACTAAAAATTCTAAGATATTTTTGGTCTACAAGATTTTTTCATTTTGTTAACCCAAAGCCCGAAAAAAATTAAATTAAATATTATAATTTTGAATTTTCAAATATGCACTAAAAAATTTCTTTTTATCAATATAATCTAAATTTGGTACACATATTATTTGGCATCCCATTTGAATCCGCTCGCAGTTTGAATCCAATCGCCCGTATACTTCCCGAGTTATAGGGCCCCAAAATTTCGAGCCCCCCTTAATACTGCCCTTATAAAAATAATCGAAGCACTTAAAAATTCTACTAAAAATTCTAAGATATTTTATGTCTACAAAATTTTTTCATTTTGTTAACCCAAAGCCCGAAAAAAATTAAATTAAATATTATAATTTTGAATTTTTAAATATGCAATAAATTTCTTCAAATTAGAAATGTTTTTTTATTTGATTCGGATAACCGAATATACTATATTAGTTTAATAAATATTTTTTACGGTTAATACTGCTTTAACACGTATTAAAACATGCCCGATATTCTGCTCGGCAGCTGGAGCATCGCAGCAGTAACAGAGAAAGACGGATAAAATCGATAACGTACCAGGAATCTAGCCCTTTTCTCAAGTTCTCGACTGCGAATCAATTAATAACAGACCGACTAAAATAAGGCATATTATTAACAATAACAATCGTCAGCCGCAATATATAAGAATATGTACATGTCACCATTGTGCACGAAGGGCATAATGTCTGTAAAGGACGTCATATCTACTATAGAATGTAAATTGAAAAATAAAAAATATATTTTCTTTTCGTGGAAGAAAACCGATGTAGCAACGAGAAAATAGAACTGATTCGCGGAAAATATGAATGGTAGTTTATCCTGCGATGAAAAACGTGCTTCGCATTGACAATAGGGCGCATGCGCGTCATCACCGCCGCCACAGTGTTTGGTTACATTAAAGATATGTTTTGAACGCAGCATTTGATATTGAGCAACTTGCACCGAACGTGATTTGAAATAATAATACTACATTTTACATATTTATGAACACACAACTAAAACAACACTATTTTATACTTAAGATATATTGGCTCTACGGAATTAATAATTTAATATCGAATTGGGCCAAAAATTTACTATATATATATATTAATTCACCTAACTATATCAAATACCGTTTAATTTATTTGACATCTATAGACAATTACACACGTATTACTAAGTGGACCAATTCGATACCCCATCATAACTCACAAATATTGCTCAACTTTGTATATAAACTTGCTTAAAATAGCACTAAATTGAGTTAACAATAGTTTCCGTTCAATTCAAATACGATTTAGTAAGTGGACCAATTCGATACCCCATCATAACTCACAAATATTGCTCAAATTTATATCTAAATTTACTTAAAATAGCTTTTAATTAAGTTAACAATAGTTTCTGCTCAATTCAAATACGATTTAGTAAGTGGACCAATTCGATACCCCATCATTCTCAAATATTGCTCAACTTTATATCTAAACTTGCTTAGAATAGCTATTAATTGAGTTAACAATAGTTTCCGTTCAATTCAAATACGATTTAGTAAGTGGACCAATTCGATACCCTATCATCCTCAACGATATTACTCAAATTTATATCTAAACTTGCTTAAAATAGCACTAAATTGAGTTAACAATAGTTTCCGTTCAATTCAAATACGATTTAGTAAGTGGACCAATTCGATACCCCCTCATTCTCAAATATTGCTCAACTTTATATCTAAACTTCCTTAAAATAGGGTTAGAATTGTGTTAACAATAGTTTCCGCTCAATTCAAATACGATTTTTGTAAGTGGACCAATTCGATACCCCATCATTCTCAAATATTGCTCAACTTTATATCTAAACTTGCTTAGAATAGCTATTAATTGAGTTAACAATAGTTTTGCGTTCTATTTAAATACGATTTAGTAAAAGGACCAATTCGATACCCTATCATCCTTAACGATATTGCTCAAATTTATATCTAAACTTGCTTAAAATAGCGTTTAATTGAGTTAACAATAGTTTCCGTTCTATTTAAATACGATTTAGTAAGTGGACCAATTCGATACCCCATCATCCTCAACGATATTACTCAAATTTATATCTAAACTTGCTTAAAATAGCGTTAAAATTGAGTTAACAATAGTTTCCGCTCAATTCAAATACGATTTAGTAAGTGGACCAATTCGATACCCCATCATTCTCAAATATTGCTCAACTTTATATCTAAACTTGTTTAAAATGACGTTTAATTGAATTAACAATAGTTTCCGTTCTATTTAAATACGATTTAGTTGGAGGACCAATTCGATACCCTATCATGCTCAACAATATTGCTCGACATTATATCTAAGCTTGCTTAGCATAGCTTTTAATTAAGTTAAAAATAGCTATCGTTTAACTCGAATTTGAAACAGTAAACGGACCAATTCGATATTTATCACATTTAATGACTAACATTGCTCAAAGTATTAACTAAACTTGTATAGAATAGCTTTTAATATGGTTAATAATCATTTTTATTCAATTTAAATACGTATTAGTTAGAGGACCAATTCGATATTTTACCTATTTCTAATATTAACTATAGAATTGCTCAAATTATTACGTAAACATGTTTAGAATAACTTTTAATGCACTTAATTAGTATTTTGGGCTCAATTCGATTACGTATTAGTGGAAGGACCAATTCGATATTTTATTGTAAACTTGCAAATTCTATTCAAATGTGTATTTTGACTAAGAACAGTAAATGTGAATAGTGAATTTGATATTATGTATGCAAACGCAGGACCAATTCGATATTTTCTTCAAAGAGAACTAAGTAATATGTAAGCATATTCAATTTACAGCATAATTTAACAATTCACGTAAAGTTCAGGCTGAACTCCCCAAACAGCGTAACAATAAGTATACAATAGTGTGTTGCCAACCTAAAATTACTACGTACAAAATACCCTATATGTTCTATTCGCCCCGAAACAATGTAAATTCCTGTCTGACTTCAAACACGAAGTTCTGGGCGTATAACGATACCACCCGCATTTCACTGGTGACTGGCGGGAAGTCATAGATTCATAGTTCCCACTACACAAGTACTTTTCTGTACTGTACTCGCTTATTCGAGAAAACATACCTGTTTGTTTGAAATGTATTTCGTAGGGAGCGGTTTATACGTGTGCCGCTTCGTTACCATCACATTTCAATTGCGAGAGAAAAAAGCACTTGTCTGAGTGTGTAAATTTGTCCAAAAGAACAAAACACAATTGTTGGCGGCCATTAAAACTAAGTACGAATAAAGAAAGGGCAAATGAATTCACGTTTATTGTGTCTTTGTGGGGTCTTTCGTCATTCCGGCTGCGCCTTGCGCCGTAACTTAGGGTGGGAATGTGTAAGTTAGCCGTTCGGTAATTTCACGCTCTTTAGACGAACAAATTAGATGTCGCTTCTTTATATACACGAGTCTTCGCCATTTATTAATAAAAAACCTGGAGTGGCCTTCACCCTACATTCTTATGCTATATCTATTTAATATAGTTTAATTTTGATTTTAAATGTTACTATTTTAATTCAATGAGATAAATAAATTTCAAGTATGTTATTCACGGCGATCTTTTTTTAAAGTTTTAAATAAATAAATATAGTGATCTCGGTTATGTAAACATACTTAGCGAACAGTTAAGTGTATTAAAATAGAAAAATACGTACCGCAAACTCAATTATTTTGTATATTACGTGTTCACGGTTATTTATAGTAATTATTAAGTGTTGATTGGTTTATAGAATTATGATAGAATTGATTAAATTATTAAATACTTTTTGTTTATACGTTAACTAAACGTATAATTAATAATATATCGAATTGGTCCACATAATTCTAACTTGTAGGACAATTTTAGGTACATACAACGCACTTATGCGTCCCTGGTTGCCTTATGAGTAATAATATGCGAGCAGCGTTTTTTAATTATTATGGCCTTTTGGTTAACAATTTGAAATAATGTTATAGATATAAAAAGTCTTACAATTTTTTGTAGATTATTTTGATAAAAACTACAATTTTTTACTGCATAATTTTAAAATTCAAAAATGTATTTAATTTTTTATGGCATTTGGGTTAACAATATGGAAAAATCTTGTAGATATAAAATATCTTAGAATTACTAGTAGCATTTTTGAGTATTTTAATTATTTGTATAAGGGCAGTATTAAGGGGGGCTACACATTTTTTTTTACTGCAAATCTTAAAATTCAATAATTTTTTATGGCCTTCAGGTTAACAATGTGAAAAAATCTTGTAGATATAAAATATCTTAGAATTATTAGTAAAATTTTTGAGTGTTTTGATTATTTTCATAAAGGCAGTACTAAGGGGGCTCCAAATTTCGGGGCCCTATAACTCGGAAAGTATACGGGCGATTTAGTTTAAACTGCAGGTGGAGTCAAATGGGATGTTAAATAATATGTGTAGCAAATTTAGTGTGAATCGGTCTGGTACCTTCAGAGGAGTAGAGTGCACAAATTTGTTAATAAGTTATATATATTTATGGATTTTTTACGACCGTTGGGTTAACAATATGAAAAAATCTTGTAGATATAAAATATCTTAAAATTTTTAATAGAATTTTTGAGTAGTTTAATTATTTTTATAAGGGCAGTATTAAGGGGGGGCTTACATTTTGGGGCCCTATAACTCGGGAAGTTTACGGGCGATTGGATTTAAACTGTGTTGAGATTCAAATGGGATGTTAATTAATATGTGTACTAAATTTGGTGTGAATCGGTCTGGTACCTTCAGAGGAGTAGAAAGCACAAATTTTGTTGAGCGAGCGACGACTAACATCCACGAATATAAGTTATATATATATATATATATATATATATATATATATATATATATATAACACTTTTTGTTAAGGATTTATTTTGATCCGCGAATGTTACAGACACACGACCGTTTGCTTTAGTTAGTTTGCTGTTAGAGTAAATAGAATATTCTAAATAAATATTAAAATCTCGAATCTGTGTGTGTGTGAAACCATGTAGAATAACAGAATTGATAAATAAATCATGAGCTTTGTACACATAAAAACAAGGAGGTGGTGTACAGCAGAAAACGAAATGGACAAATGAATAATCGTGTTTACTCTTATAGCAACACAGAGAGAGCGACGCGCAGTGACAACGGTTTTTATGACAGGAAATCGGTTGATTGGTTTTCCCGGATTTTTCATGAGTTTTCCGATATTACTTGCACAGGAAATCGCATTGTTTTCACTGTTGACTCGTTTGACTTTCGTATACACGATTATTTACGACATGTTTTTCCAAGAATATTTTTGTCAAATCTAAATGCATTACCAATTCAACGAATCACACTCAAAACCAAATGCTAAATTCATTCAAAACACCCACACATTTAAATATATATATTTGGTTTGTTAAATATATTTGCTTAAACTATCGCATTTTACCCTTAATAATTTTTTTAAGCGAATTAAATGAAATTCTATACAATATTTAATAATAATTTAAACATAGGACTCGTTAATTTAATAGTTTTTGTTGATATTGTCAGTTCACGCCTACACATACTGCAACCAACGTTACATAAATGCATTCCTGTATTTCTTAAATAAAACACTAATGCTCTGTTGTTATTTTATTAGCCCAGCAGTTAAGGATTTTTACTGGAATTATTACTTATAATTATTAATTCTTTAGCTGTGAACAATCCTTTATACTGTAGAAACTATAATAATTTGAGCTTATGCCGATTAAATATCGAATTGGTCCCACTATTATCCCAATTCAAGAATTCTGCCCAAATTTAAATAAATATCGAGCTTATACTTAATAAATTACGTTAGCCGCTAAAATATCCCTACTAATTTTCCCTTTGCTACGTAAATTGTACCGGTGACTAACATAAAGTAAATAATAATGTATGCTCTAAGGATGAGCGACAAGGATAACACATACGCATATATAGTGTGGTAGAAAAGGAAATAGCTAGTCTATGTGTTTACAGCAAGACAAAGATAACAGATACGCATACTGGATGAGTAAAGGGTATCGCGCTATAGTCTCAAATGCAGGTATAGACCCATTTGTGGTCCCTAGTAACGGATTCTAAATGTTTTATGTATATTCATTTACGAAAATATAACACTAAAAACTTTGCATCCCCATGGAACTAAACGCGACTAAAAATATCACTTAAAACTTCGGTAATCTCGTACTAGGAAAATATAAGCGCAGTATATCTTTTGCCTTGACATTAAAATCCCTAAAAAACTTTGGCACAGAACTACCAACTGTCAGACATAAACGAAAATATAACATTCCCCTAGGACAGACGATGCTTCGTATAGAAATCGAAATTAATATGTAGCTCCATTCATCTTGGTTAGAATATCGAATTGGTCCCCCCAAACCGTATCGAATTGAGACTAATTTAACTAAACATTTTTCTGTAGTATTTTAGGCTAGATTAGTTATTTCTCTTTGGGTAGAATATCGAATTGGTCCCCGCTACTGTATCGAATTGATACCAATGATTCAGTAAATTATACATGTTTCTATAGTATTTTAGGCTAAGTTAATTAATTCACTTTGGGTAGAATATCGAATTGGTCCTCGATACCGTATCGAATTGATACCAATGATGCAGTAAACTATACATTTTTCTATAGTATTTTAGGCTAGGTTAATTCATTCACTTTGGGTAGAATATCGAATTGGTCCTCGATACCGTATCGAATTGATACCAATGATTCAGTAAATTATACATTTTTCTATAGTATTTTAAGCTAGATTAGTTATTTCTTGTTGGGTAGAATATCGAATTGGTCCCCGCTACTGTATCGAATTGATACCGATTATTAATTTTACTAAACATTTTTCTATAGTATTTTAGGCTAGATTAGTTATTTTTCTTTGGGTACAATATCGAATTGGTCCTCGCTACTGTATCGAATTGATACCGATTATTAATTTACTAAACATTTTTCTATAGTATTTTAGGCTAGATTAGTTATTTCTCTTTGGGTAGAATATCGAATTGGTCCTCGTTACTGTATCGAATTGATACCAATTATTACATAAACTATACATTATCCTACAGTAATTTAAATATTATTTTAAGCTAGTTTAGTTATTTCTCTTTGGGTAGAATATCGAATTGGTCCCCGCTACCGTATCGAATTGATACCAATGCTTAAATAAACTATATATTATCCTACAGTAATTTAAATATTATTTTAAGCTAGTTTAGTTATTCTTCTTTGGGTAGAATATCGAATTGGTCCTACTGTATCGAATTGATACCAACCTAACCACTATTCTATAGTATTTTTGAAAATTAGTCAATTCTCTTTAGTATATCGAATTGTACGAAACCAATTTGGGGGATATATCGAATTGGTCCTCTTGCAAACTCGAATTGTACAATTGTTTAGTAACTTTACTATATAAGTATCGAAATGTGAGCCTTGAACCCCTTCAAGGCCCAAATTTCGACACTAAAATATCGAATTGATCCTATTTCTGCTCAATTTATTGAATATAACGAAATTTAACTATTTGAACCAGAAGTAATCAAACTATAAATTTCATATGCAACTATACGAAGTAGTATAATAAAATATATATTTAATAGTTCGTAGATTCCCGTGAGTACAATAACAGGATGTGCAATATAAGAAAAATTTATAGCCCTAAACAATAAACATAGAATACACTTATAAAAGTTGCAGGTTAGCCAACCCACACGCGCGTGTAAAAATGAAAATAACCGTACTTTGTATTTTATTTATTTAATATGCGCATTTTAAACGAGATTTTAATATACATATTTATTTTAATGTATATTCTTCTCTAAGGGAATAATAAAAATATGTGATCCATATAGAGCGGTTTATTCATGTGCCGCTCTGTCGCCATTACATTTCTTATTCCCAATTAAAACTGCACGAAATAGTAAATGCTGTGAAGCAGTATTATCGCAAGCAAACTCCAATATACAACCGGATGTTCTATCTAAACTGTACCCAAAGCTAAACTTATCGATTCACCAACACAAATGTAACTCGTATAAACTTTAGAGTTACGAACTTTTGGGGCCACCAAATATGGAATTTGCTTCGAAATTCGTTCAATTTTAATTACACAATATGGAAAATATCCGTTTTCACATCAAGCCAGCTTGTTTCGAAACTTTCATCAACTTATTCATATTTATGTGACGAATAGATTAATAAATTTTCCTCTGATTTACATCATTCAATCATTACAGATATACATTATATAATAACTAGCGGAAACTCGTTAATAATAACAGTATTAATCAATATTTAGTAAATGTTTACAAGAATAAAGCTAGAGTGACCTTCACTTGACTTATGCATTTTACAACCTGTATTTATAATATTACACCGAGAAAATAATAATTAGTAATATACGTAACTTTTAAACTAATAAGAAATTAAGAAAATATTTCCTACAAAAGTTGTAGATAATTAATGTATTAATACATTTTGTCTCTTGCAAAAATCTTGTAAGTCCCACCGTTTGTAAATAAATGCCCAAAATACCTCAACATATGTTTTTACCGCGCAAGTTTATTCCTAATACCCGAAAGTGCACCGTCATTTCCCAGCATTTGTGAATAATTGTGTTAGTTGTATACCACATATTGTTATAGTTCGAATTTTCAAAAAAAAATTCGTAACTTTTAAACTAATAAGAATTTAGGAAAATGTTTACTACAAAAGTTGTAGATAATTAATTTATCAACAAATGTTGTCTTTGGCAAAAATCTTGTAAGTCGAACCGTTTGTAAATTAATGCCCAAAATACATCAACATATGTTTTACCGCACAAGCTTATTCCAAATGCCCGTAAGTGCACCGTCACTTCCCGGCATTTACGATTAATTGTGTTAGTTGTATACCACATATTGTTATAGTTTGATTTTTTTTAAATATTCGTAACTATTACACTAATAAGAATTTAGGAAAATGTTTCCTACAAAAGTTGTAGATAATTAATGTGTTAACAAATGTTGTCTCTTACAAAAATCAAAAGTCTCACCGTTTGTAAATAAATGCCCAAAATACATCCCGGCAATTGCGAATAATTGTGTTAGTTGTATACCACATATTGTTATAGTTTGATTTTTTTTAAATATTCGTAACTATTAAACTAATACGAATTTAAGAAAATGTTTCATACAAAAGTTGTAGATAATTAATGTGTTAACAAATGTTGCCTTTTGCAAAAATCTTGTAAGTCGAACAGTTTGTAAATTAATGCCCAAAATACATCTACATATGTTTTTACCGCGCAAGCTTATTCCTAATGCCGGCCAGTGCACCGTCACTCACCGGCATTTGCGGACTTGTTACTACGTATACAATAATTAGACGCTCGTATATAACCAAATAGTGTTCTTACCTTTCTGTAGAGCTGGATTACACGTTGTACACATGATAGTCCACACAGACACACGCACATAACACAGAGAAAATATATTAAATTCAATTGTTTTTCACGTACAAATTACAAACACATCCGCACGATTCAACGTACCCGAATATTCTAGTACAACTAAGTTACATAACCGTCATAAGAAAATAGTTTGAACTGGTTGAACATTGTTTGTTTACGTATAAAAATAAAGGATTAACTAAAAATTTAACCTTGTGACTCACGTTTTTGTAAATTAAGGCCAAACGATTATTCTATATATGTAAAAAAATATTTTCTATTCCTAAAGGTGCATTCATAGCGAAATAATTAGTAATTAAGCTTAGCAACTACAAGTAATAAAGCCAGTTTTAAATGATTTTTAAGATTTTAAATATGAGTGAAACAAAAAGCACCTTAAAGGTAAGAGTGAATAAGGGTGAATTTTGATTGCCAACAGATGATATCAATTACATCAGTTTGACATTGTGTGATGACTTCGATGGCTCAAATGTAATTATGGTTAGGGTGACGCTGTAGGCATTACGCCTTTACGATCGAACTAATCCAATGACATACCCGCTAATTATATAAACAAACATTGTATGGCCTATTCGCCACTTCGCACAGAAATTGGCGCATTACAAACATTAATTAACTTCAAATAAAATAAAGAAAAATCACAATTTATTACTACATTATAATTAAAACCCCTCATATTTAATAACGCTGGAAGCACTAGTGCAGCAACACTTTTTTATTAGTAAAATAGCCCCCCTTTAATATTAATAAAAGTTAACAAAGATCGAGTTAATAAATGTAACTGTAATATACGATATTGTACATAATAGTTCCAGTTGTGGCCACAGGCACCATATGGCGCTTATTACACGTACACTTCCGGAAACTGGAAACTCCGGTGTCCCACCGACAAGTCCGGGTTATGTATAGCTATCTTAAACCACAAATTTAAATCAATAACTATACCATAATTACTTGCTATAACATTGTTATAGTTTGAGTTTTTTAAATATTCGTAACTATTAAATTAATTAGAATTTAGAAAAATGTTTCCTACAAAACTTGCAGGTAATTAATGTGTAAACACATTTGATCTCTTGTAAAAGTCTTGTAAGTCTCGCCGTTTTCAAATAAATTACCAAAAACATCAATATAAGTTTTTACCCCGCTATTTGTTTTTTAATGCCCGCAAGGGCAGCGTCACCTACCGGCATTTGCGATTAAAGACGCCGCGTTTAAACTTTAATGAAATTATAGCTGGTTATAGAAAACACCACGGCAAATTGAACAGCATTAAAGAAAATTGTATTTACATTAATAATATTTTGCATTAAAGAATTTAAAAGTTTTCTTTAAGTTAATATTTTTTTAATTTAACGCTGTTATTGTACAGTACTGCACATACATTTTAAATGATAGTAAAAACTATGATAAATTGACTGGCGCTAATTAGGGTATTCCATCTTAATTAGTTCTTGAGTAATTAATTAATATATTACAAATGTACTACAAATAATTGTTTAAATAAATATAACTACTTAAATAATAGATTTACAACAAAATCTAAAAAAAATCTAATAAAAGTTAAATGTTATAAAACAATAAACTAGTCAAATGGGTTTTAATTATGTTATAAATTAATTTTAATGTATTTTTTATTTGTTTTTAGATGGAAGGCCTCGTCAGAGAGATGCAGGACCCAGAGAACGGGGTTCCTGTCCGAAGTCAAAAGCTCTTCCTAACGTCTATACCTTCAGCTTTCATGGGTAAGTCCAATTATAATAAATCATTAAAATAATTCAACAATAAAATGTCTACGAAATATTAAATCAACGATATTGCCAAAGTTAAAAATAGCCGAAGTCCTTATTAACAATTTATATTGCAATTTGACCTTTCCGTTATAAATTGTGATTATTGACCCTTGAATTAATGAGGTCGTTAATCCAATTTATATTTCGATAAATGCCGAATTCATTTATAATATGTTTAGCAACTATTTTGCAAAATTAAGTCTTAACGATTTTTATTTATTATATAATTTGTTTTTTTCGGAAACTCGGGTTGTTTTTGAGATACTTAAAAAAATATACGAGTAAACAAGCAGTTCTGGTTGAAATATTAAATAAGAATCGATACGAATTGGGCTAATTCTACCAATTCAGGCTCAATTCGATGTTTTATCCCTTACACAGAGTTTAGTGTAGTATAAATACATATTTATTATTGCAAACTTGTATAGAATGAATTTACAACAATTATGAATCGAATTGGACCTACTCAGTGCTCAATTCGATACTTTACCTCTTATAAGGAAAACTGCTTAGTTTACTTTAGGTATATAAAGACATATTATGGTAAATTAGTGAGGAATGGTTTAGTGATCATTTCGATACGAATTGGACAAAGTAATACAGGCCCAATTCGATACTCTATCTCGTTGAAGGAGTACTCCTTAGTGTAGTTCAAGTATATACATATATATTATAGCAAACTTGTATAGAATGAATTTACAATAATTTCTAATCGAATTGGACCCATTATAAGTGCTCAATTCGATACTTTATCTCTTATAAGGAAAACTGCTTAGTGTAGTTTAAGTATATGAAGACATATTATGGTAAATTAGTGCTTTAGATATGTTTAGTGATCATTTCGATACAAGTTGGACTAATTCATATAGGCCCAATTCGATACTCTATCTCGTTGAAGGAGTACTGCTTAGTGTAGTACACATATATTATAGCAAACTTGTATAGAATGAATTTACAATAATTTCGAATCGAATTGGACGTACTATAAGTGCTCAATTCGATACTTTATCTCTTATAGGGAAAACTGCTTCATGTAGTTTAAGTATATGAAGACATATTATGGTAAATTAGTGAGGAATGGCTTTAGATATGTTTAGTGACCATTTCGATACGAATACAGGCCCAATTCGATGCTCTATCTCGTTGAAGGAGAAGTGCTTAGTGTAGTTCAAGTATATACATATATATATTATAGTAAACTTGTATAGAATGAATTTACAATGATTTCGAATCGAATTGGACCTACTCAGTGCTCAATTCGATACTTTATCTCTTATAAGGAAAACTGTTTAGTTTAGTTTAGGTAAATAAAGACATATTATGGTAAATTAGTGAGGAATGGCTGCATATATGTTTAGTGACCATTTCGATACGAATACAGGCCCAATTCGATGCTTTATCTCGTTGAAGGAGAACTGCTTAGTGTAGTGTTGGTTTATGAGTGTTCAAGGTATCTCTAGGAGTGTTCAATTCGATATTGAATCTTCCCCTAAAAGAAATGGTACCCAATCAATGTATAGTATGATATGAATGATTCATCTACGCAGTATGTCATGTATAATTGATTGTATAAAATTTGAATGTAATCAAATTTATTCTGGATGAATGCCACTCCCTCTGCCTTACACAAATCATTGATTTTTCAATTATGTGCACACACACACGTGCTTTTGACACATTCTTTTACTGATTATCTAACAGGGAAAAAATAGCTTACTCGTTAAACGTGCTGGAATATTGAATTGGTCACACTGGACCAATTCGATACGATTGTAAATGCAATGACTAGCACGTGTGTACAGGGAAAATAGGTATTTTATGATATAGTGAGCAATGCATATTGGATTCTTTAGGTTTGAGCACGACGTTTGTAATGTCTGTCTGATCGCCGATCGAAAATGCGAGTTATGCCAGTAATGAGAATGTTCTACGCGTAGCGGGGGGGGGGGGGGGGGAATTACGTAGGTGGGCAATATACCGCCCACTATTCAACGATTATATTAATGATTGCAGTCGGAAATTAAAATATATGTTCAGTTATCGAACGTCTATTTTGGGACTGACTTCATTCATATGTCTTATACGTATATATAAGGAAGTAATGTGATTACAGTTCTGTAAATCACAGTCTTAAAATAAATGTGTATATTTTATATTTTGGCACGATAAATTCGTTTAATATTGGATCAGATTCCCTGAATATTCATATTTTCCCATCTTTTCTTTTCGGTTCAAGATAAAAGCATAATATCCGAATCCTATCACGGTGCGCTGTGCCCTTACGCCAACATGACAACGTTATTATGTGCGTTTACACGTAACGTTATCTTTTTATTACGGTATTCTTCGTTTAACATTGATTTTTATACCCAGTAATATTTAACATACATTTTTATGTAAATTAACTAAATATATATTTGGATTTTATATCTTTAAAACATCGAATTGGGCCAATATGGTTAGTACAATTAGTCCAATTCGATTCGACATTATTATTTAACAAATTAAAAGTCATTCTACACAAGTTTACTCTTATAATTGAAATAGAGTATCGAATTGAACCCTTATTGTTGATATTCGTATCGATGCCATTGATGAATACATTAACTATTCAGTAATTATCAGTTTAGATATTAAACTACGTTAAAACCATTATGTATTTATATAATTAAACTACACTTAAGGCCGTTTGACACGGTTCATTATTTACTACAAAATTAACTAAATAAAAATAAAAATCACTGCTTTTTGGCCATTTTGAAG
The DNA here is from genome assembly GCA_933228885.1 of Leistus spinibarbis. Classification (NCBI taxonomy): domain Eukaryota; kingdom Metazoa; phylum Arthropoda; class Insecta; order Coleoptera; family Carabidae; genus Leistus; species Leistus spinibarbis. The sequence goes on along the minus strand of OW121803.1, from coordinate 8,244,918 downwards.
TGAGAATATTAACTATGAATTAAAATAAATGGACGGAATTTCACGTATTTGCTAAAAATATATGCAAATTAGGCAATAATATGCACTTATTTCATATTAAATACTTAAAAATTGAATTTAATAACATGTTACTCCCATTAAACTTACGATTTACAATTCAAACAATGTTTCCGTAACTCGTACGTTGAAATACTGTTCTTGACGCTCACGTGTGGTAGCACTTTTATTTATATTTGTTCTTTGGTCGGTCATTTTAACATAAATGCTTAAAATAGCGACATTCACAAACTTAAAATTAGAATATAAATAAAACTTAATTTTATTAACTAACTAAATTATTTATATTTCTCATTGACATACAATATCAATATAATATAGCAAATGCCACTCTGTGTAGTACACAACACACTGAATACACTTCAAATCATCAAATTAATTGAAGATGTATCACAAAAACTTTTTTGACTGATTTCATTCTGACGTTTGATTCGTTTTTGTCTATTTCAAAGCAGACTGAACTTCAGAAGAGTAGTGCTTGTTTTATTTCAGTATAAACTATTTGATTATTTTTTATTGCATTATTAGCCGTCGCCATGGCATGGTGGCTAAGACTCTCGCCTCTTACCCTGAAGGTCGTGAGTTCGATCCCCGTCTATGCCAATCACACATATATACATACATACGTACATACATACATACATACATTTCTGGCTAATTATATTAATGATTAGGGCCAATTACTAAATAATATCGAATTGGGCATTGATGGGCAAATATCTCTTTTTTATTACAGGTTACGATTTAATCGAATGGCTAATGGAACGACTTGGCATAGAAGAGTCAGGTATGATCGTTATTCTCTTATATATATATTTAATTCATGTAACTGATTATATTAATTGTGCTTTTGGGCCTTGGAAATTGCCCAATTTGGGCCACCTAGTGTTTAGCCCCTTTAATATGCATTGTGTGCATTTTGACTGACTCCCTGAAGCCACTGATTACTCTATTGTGGCTAATTTGACTTAGTACATTGTTTTCTTTGTTTCATATTGAGCAGATAAAATCAATAAAGTGTGAATAATAAATAAATGCGATGCACTGAGTTTTAAACAAAAGATATTTCGAATCCATGTGGTAGAATTCTCAGACGATTATATTTAATGAAATACATGGCAATAAAATAATTGTGATGGGTAATATATGTTTAGTACCGCTGTAACTAGTGATTTGGGAAACAAAGGTGACCCTTACACACGAGCTATGAGCCATAAAAATGCAAATAAAACCCATTAAATTTCGTCTGACGTTCTTCAAACTCCAATAATAAAATAAACCCATTCAATACCAATATCAAAATATATACAGCAAAATGTTATATACAAATATTATAGATAATAACTATTCAAACAACTTTTATTAACAATATTTTTCTATTGCACTTTTAGTTTGTGAGATATTCAACAAAATATCTCAAACGCATTATTTACCCCGGTGTCTAGCTTGCAATGCCGGCTAGTGCACCGTCACTTGCCGGCATTTACTCATAGTTAAATTTTAATAATATTATAGATAAAACTAAGAATAGATAGTTTAATTAAAGATTCTTTTAGTAGGTTAATGTTAAATTAATGCCAGGGGCCTCTAAAATGTCACATTTCTTTCAGCAGAGGCCTTAAACATCGCCAATCAGATGTGCCAATACGGGTACTTTTTCCCGGTCAGCGACTCCAAAAACTTGGTAGTCAAAGACGATAGTTCACTATACCGTTTCCAGGTAAAATAAAAACCGAAGGGTCCAGCAGCCCCAAAACTACCCTTGTTTGTGTTTTTATACCTTATAGCCTCCTTATTACTGGCCTTGGCAACAACGGACCCCGGATAACGTCGAATATGCCATCTACTTAGCGAAAAGAACCTTACGGAACAAACAGCGCCACGGCTTAGAGGAATACGAACTCGAAGCTTTGACAAATCTGCGGAAAAACCTACAAAACAAATGGGATTTCATTACTTTGCAAGCAGAAGAACAGGTAAGGAAAATGCACCAATAATATAAATTAAATAAATAATATAAGTTAACAGAATTATAGATGATAATTATCCTAACAATTTGTATTAACAAAATTTTCAAATTGCTTTTTTCGTTTGGGAGATATTCGACAAAATGACTCAAATGGCCATTTTTCCCGGCCGTCTGGGTTTTGATGCCGGCCAGTGCACCGTCACTTGCCGGCATATACTAGTAGGAACACCCGTGGTTAGATTTTAATGAAATTATAGTTGTTTATAGAACTAACTATGAAAAATTGAATGCCACTAAGAAAATTACTAGTTTTATTAATGAATTTACTAGTAAAAAATTACTTTATTAAATGTTTCAGAATTTTTAGTTTATTTATTCTATTGGCGTAACCGTTCGATAATTTTCTACAAAAATATTATGAATAATACTCAAAACTATGATAAATCGATTGGTGCTGAGTAGAATATTCTAACTTAATTAGTTTTTGAGTTATTAATTATTTTAATTTATATAAATAGTCCAAATTTGTTTAAATTATAAATAACTGTTAAAATATTAGGAATTCAACGAAATTGTTTACTATAAAAGTTATAGGAAATTAACTTCGCAGTAATTTTGGTTTATTACAATTTAAATTAGTTGTGCCGTTTTTGAGTTACTAACTATTATTTATGTATAATGCGAAAACCGGAATAATGTTTCAAATAAAAGTTATAGACAATAATTAGTTAAATAACTTTTATAATTAAAACTTTTTCATAGTTATTACCATTTCAGAGATATTCAGTAATAAATGAATGAAAATATATATACAGCAAAATGTTTCAAATAAAAGTTATAGCGAATAAATTAATTAACAATTTTGGCTAATTACAAAACGTTGTAAATCCACCCGTTTATTTTAAAATTACTGGAAAACTAGTAAATATTAATTTAATAGGAAAATGTTTCGTATAAAATGTATAGATATTTTGTTATTAAACAACTTTGGTTAATAATAAAATTGTGTAAGTTTGACTGTTTTTTAGTAATGATGAAAAATGTTTGTAGCCAGTTTTAGTTCAAATTTATTTACTCCGGCCCTGTACTAGGTTATAAATCTTCCTTATGTCGTGACATGGAGCTGTGAAACATATATTTACGCCCTTATCAGCGCTGATTTTCACGAAATACGAACTGGGTCTTATTCCCTAGTTGCGTTTATGTTGTATATATTACAGTATTTTGGGTTCTAATCAGTAAATTAGGCGTTAGAATTACAATTAGGGCGATATTCGCGTGTTTTCCCTATAAACGCTGCACTAGAATTTTCCTAAACGATTTAATATACTATTTTATTTTAGATTTGCGAGGTTTTTGTTTTAGAAACATAGTTTGTAGTATAACTAAATAATATTTGATATTATCGCGTGATTTTACAACAGTTTTAGGTTTTATGTAAATTCCTAGGGGTTTTTTTATTTATTTTTGTCGTTTTTTCAGTTATTTGATTTAGGTTTTATATATTTATATTCAAACAATTGGTTTTATTTTAAAGACAATATTCAATTTCTTTGTATTTCGAACAGGAACGTAATAATAAAAATTTAGAGTAACCTTCACTCGACCTTGGTTTTTATTTTCGCTTTTTAGCGACTTTTTAAAAGTTTTTTTTATATATTATTAAATAAATAACATTTTAATATCTTTAACTATTACCCGATTAACTTTTTGACCTTCACTTGACCTTGGGTTTTATTATATCGTGTTTTAAATTCGTTCTACCCGTAAATGTTATTTAGCACTTTTGTTTTTCAGAGATTAATTATTGTACTTTAAAAATTAATTTGCAATAAGAAAAGATGTGAAATGAATATAAAAAAAAATGTATTTCACTAACGCGACCCGTTTTGAATTTTTAACTATTTTAAAAAGTAGTTATGCAGAATATATTTATTATTATTATTATTTTCGTTAAATTTTTCAAAAAACTATTACAAATTTTAATCTATAAAAGCCCAAAAAATGCATAAAATTAATTATCAAATTTTAAACTATTATTTTTCCGAAACAAATAGATATAAAAATTTGCCCTTTTCAGGAATGTATAATTAAACAAATGTGTACCCAAAAATATGTTATTTTAAAGGTAAAATTAGCTAAGGAACGTAAAAAAGGCGATAAAATCGTAAGTGATAGCCAGGAACGTGCGTATTGGCGTGTTTATCGACCACCTCCGGGGTTCGTGTCGTCACTGGAGCAATGTCCAGTGCCGAACCGGCCCCGGAACGGCACCCGCCAACGCCGACGGACCCTAGAAGACTGCAGAAGAGAGGTAAGTTGCACTTAAAACTGCATTCTATTTATTTCCCCCTCCAATAAATATCAAGCTTACGTTCTGAGCAAAAATAACTCATATTTTTGATAAAACAATCGCCAAATATCTCTTTGTCAAGTAATCTGACACTTGTCTACTATAAATCTGTCTTTAGATAAAAAATATAGTGGAATTAAGTATATAATATAATACTCTGGGGTTTTGCCCTACTCACACGTACGCCTATGAATCCCATATGGGGTTTTAAAGTGGTTTCAAGAAACAGTCTTACAAATTACAAAGATTTTTACTCTTCGTACGGTGTGGCTGTAGCATTGGCGGACTCATGTATGCACAGAATTTCGTTTCATGTTTTGCAGATATTAAAAATATTTATTACAAATTTATTTGTATGTCCAGTCGTTTATAAAACCTATTTAGCCAAATCACTGAAGGTACCAAGGTGATTTTAACCAAATTTGATGTACTAATGAGTGCTGAAGTAGTTCTTGTAGTATTTAAAATTTAATAGCTTTTATACAATCGGAGTTATAGCGCTCTATAAATGGAACCCTCCCTTAATACGGCCCTTAGACATGTTTTGAATACATATAAAAATAAAACAATAATATATAAGACTTTTTATATCTATAAAGTTTCTTCAAATTGTGAACCTAACGGCCATAAAAAATTAATTACTATAAATTAGCAATAAATATTAAAAAATGTTCTAAATAAAAACATTTTTGAAGCCTTTAAATGTTTGGTACCACTGGTCTAATCTACTCTGGCACTCTTCAGGCTTAGGTTCATGATTTATTCATCACCCAAACGCCGCACTCTAACCGAAGATAGCCTGTGCGTTGCGAACGGGGACACGAATATTTTGAATGCGACAAAAATTTTCTGTACGACCTAATAAAGCAAAAAAAAAATAATACAGATTTTAAACTTGTGCCATAAGGGCCATAAAACATGGGGCAACACATGAACATTGAACCATAAGTGATGTATGTCTGTGAACACCTCGTAAAAATGGTTCAGATGTCCGTTCATCGGTTCATGAATTTGTTATAGCAATTTAATGCACTTTTAAATTATTTACCAGCTAACAACAAATACAGAAATATAGATTTTCCTTATACATCACAGATTCTACTAACGGAATTAATCTAATATTTATTTTTATAGTTAACGACAATTTTAGAGATATTACAATCTATTTTGGAAATCATTAAAGCTCTTTTAGAGATATTTAAAGCCTTTTTGAGATGTTTAAAGCTGTTTTAAATATTTTAAACGCAATTTTGGGGACCGTGAGCTGTTTTAGAGATGTATAAAGCTTTATATGAGTGGCTAAGAGCTGTATTAGAGATGTTAGGGTATTAGGGAAGTTGTCTTGGGGATTTTTAAAACTGTTATAGAAATGTTGAACACTGTCTTGACAACCTTGAGCTTTTAGTAGTTGTAAAAAGCTGTTTTACAGATGTTGAAAGCTGTCTTGGAGATGTTAAGTAGTGTTAGAGAAGCTTAAAGCTGCCTGGGAGATGTTTAAAGCTGATAGAAATGTTAAACACTGTCTTGAAGACCTTGAGCTAATTTAGAGATGTTTAAAGCTTTTTAGTAGTTGTAAAAAGCTGTTTTACAGATGTTAGAAGCTGTTTTGGAGATGTCTAGCAGTTTTAGAATACTTTGAAGTTATTTTGGAGATGTTTATAGCTATTTTAGAGATGTTGAAAGGTTTTTGGGAGTTGTTAAAAGCCGTTTAACTGATGTTAAAAGCTGTTTTGGGGATGTAACGTAGTGTTAGAGAAGCTTAAAGCTACCTGGGAGATGTATATAGCTGATAGAAATGTTGAACACTTTCCTGATATTAAAAGCTGTTTTGTAGATGTTTAACAGCTTTAAAGAGGTTTAAAGATATTTTGGAGATGTTTATAGCTATTTTAGAGATGTTGAAAGGTTTTTCAGAGTTGTTTAAATCTGTTTTAGAGATATTAAGTGGTTTTAGAGAAGCTTAAAGCTGCCTGGGAGATGTTTAAAGCGGTTAGAAATGTTGAACACTGTCTTCAAGACCTTGAGCTAATTTAGAGATGTTTAAAGTGATTTAGTAGTTTTAAAAAGCGGTTTTACAGATTTTAAAAGCTGTTTTGGAGATGTTTAGCAGCTTTAATGAGGTTTAAAGATATTTTGAAGATGTTTATAGCTATTTTAGAGATGTTTAGAGACGTTTTGGAGATTTTACAGATGTTTAAGGCTTTTTAAAAGTTGTAAATATTGTTTAATTCGATATTCAGTACTCATGTTTAAATGTGGTACTTTGCAAATGAACTTTGCTTAAGTTTACGGTATAGTGAACTTACATCGGACTCATTTCTCTCCGATTATGAACTATGTAGGCTCCACTGCTGTGTGTATTGTTCAGAACTACGATGCGAAAATATTACTCACGCTCAGATTGCAAACAAAAAGGTTGCCTGACTATACACTAAGCGAACAATATATTTCCACAAATTCCCAGACTGTTCCTCGAACATTCATAACTCGCTGTAATTTATTGAATCACTACTAAGATTTATTCGATGAATCTAACCCATTAATTAAACACACAATAAAAAAAAAAATTTTTAGTACCGAAGAAGCTAAAGCAATCGGTCGTGTGTCTGTAGCATTCTCGGATAAAAAAAAATATTCTTAACAAAAAGTATTTATCTCGTCGCCTTGATTCTAAAAATATATATAACTTATATACTTGGATGTTAGTTGTCGCTCGCTCGTAAGACCAAATTTGTGCCCTCTATTCCTCTGAAGGTACCGGACCGATTCACACCAAATTTGGTACACATATTATTTGGTACCCCGTTTGTTCGCAATTTAAATCTAATCGCTTGTATACTTTCCGAGTTATAGGGCCCCAAAATTTGTATCCCCCCTTAATACTGCCCTTATAAAAATAATTAAAACACGAAAAAATTCTACTAATAATTCTAAGATATTTTATGTCTACAAGATTTTTTCATATTGTTAACCCAAACGCCATAAAAAATTATTAAATTTAGTAATTTTTAATTTTAATATATGTACTAAATTTTTTTAACAAATATAACCGATTTAAGTCTTATAACTAACTATAATTAATTACACTTTTGTTATTTAATATTACGTAAGGTATAACGTGATGTTTTGGTACCACTGGACTACTTCAGTTTCGTCAACGTTAAATGACGCGCACAAACTTTGTGTTTTAATGCTAGATATTAATTAAATTTAATGAGAAAACTTCTTAATTAAATTCTAAAATGATAAGGGTTTTTTTTAATTATTGGAAACATTATTATTTTGTTACATGTTTATTAATATATAAATTATAATTTCTATTTATTGTTATTTCGTTAACCAACGGTTTCATTATGCATTAACTTGTCGTATAGTACAGAAAAGCTACAGAATTTGTGTGTCTGTAACATTCTCGAATCAAAAAATATCCTAAACTCGTCGCCCTAAATCTAAATATATATATACATATATATATATATATATATATATATATATATATATATATATATATATATATATATATATATATATATATATATATTATATACTTATCGCTCGTAAGAAGAAATTTGTGATTTCCTCTGAAGGTACCCAAGCGAATTAAACCAAATTTGCTACACATATTCCCAGATAACCTATTTATATTCGTTCGCAATTTATATTCAATCGCTTGTATAATTCCGGAGTTATTGGGCCCCAAAATTTGAAACCCTACTTAATACAGCCCTTAGAAATAAAATAAAAATACTCAAATAATTTTAAAAATATTTTAAGATGTTTTGTATCTACAAAATTTCTTCATATTGTGTACCTAAGGGCCATAAAAAAATATTGAAAATAATCATTATGCATTTTTAATATGCAATTAATTAAAAAAATAATACCAAGACTTTTTATATAAATATGTATAATATTTGTATTTGCAGTTTAAATTCCAGCGCTTTTATACTTCCGGAGTTATAGCGCCCCAAAATTTAAAACCCTACTTAATACTGCCCTTAGTGATAAAATAAAAATACTCAAAAATTCTACGAAATATTTTAAAATAATTTATATCTACAGGATTTCTTTATATTATGAACCTAAAGGCCATAAAAAAATATTGAAAATTAAAAATATGCATTTTAAAATATGCAATAAATTATAAAACATATTATTTTAATTAAATTTAAAATACTCTGTCAACGTTTAGACAATTATCTCTAAATTAGTAAAATAGTGTAAATTACGGATAGCTGAAGGCATTGGTGCTTGTAATAAAATCTACCCTAAATATGTACCAAAATAATAACGTAACGAGTATTTCCATGAATTATTTAAAATTATAGGTGGATTTATTAAAAAACAGTTTATCCAGGACAAGGATAAAAGTGTCCCAAGCATTAGACGGGATGCTACAATACGTGGACACCTACGCGGAATATGACCCGTTAATATCGGGTACGCAACCCTCGAATCCTTGGGTCAGTGAAGACCTAACGTACTGGCAATTAAACAGTCCAATGTAAGAACCATTATTCCCGCAAAACATCAAAAAACAACTTCCTGGATTCATTTTATAGGGTTGAAATGCCTACGGAGAAACGGGTCCGTCGCTGGGGTCTTTCCATGGAGGAGCTCGTTAGTGACCCAACGGGTCTGCACGAGTTCACTGCTTACCTGCGCAAAGAATACAGTCATGAGAACATCCGCTTTTGGATGGAGGTGAATGTGCTTCGGAGATCCTCCCAAAGTCAAATTCATCGAAAAGTCTCAGAGATATTCGAGTTAGTCACGTGGTTTAGTGTGTGGAAGCGATTAGGGGATTATATGATTGGGTTCCAGGGAGTTTCTGGCGCCTGGAGCACCGTGCGAGATCAATATCGATGGGAAGACGATGGAGAAGGTGCACCAGGAGTTGAAGCAGCCGTCCAGGTTCACCTTCGACGCAGCTGCAGAGCATGTGTATACGTTGTTGCTGAAGAAGGATTGTTATCCCAGGTTTATACGGTCGGAGCATTATAAGAGTTTGGTGGCTTCTGGAATTCAACCCTCACATAAGAAAAGGTAGGATTACTTTGTCTTCATTATTTTCCAGAAGTTTTCGTAAGCATATTTTTGCTTTGGATTGTCTTGATTATTTTCCAGAAGTTTTTGTAGGCTTATTTTGACTTTGGTTTGTCTTATTTATTTTCCAGAAGTTTTTCTAGGCTTATTTTGACTTTGGTTTGTCTTGTTTATTTTCCAGAAGTTTTTGGTTTGGCTTATTTATTTTCCAGAAGTTTTTGTAGGCATATTTTTGCTTTGGTTTGTCTTGATTATTTTCCAGAAGTTTTTGTAGGCGTATTTAGTCCATTTGTGGATCTATGCCACATGTTATTATTGAAAAACTGAAGTGGCCTTCACTCTACTGTCTTGCCCTTTCATTATTTGTATTTATAATAATGTTTTACTTTGTTTTAAGTCTAGGGAAATATACATATAAATTAACTATTTTCAAATGTGATTTTACAGTAAATGGTACATTTTTCAAAAACACTTTTTAAACAAAAGTTGTTGAAAATTTTAATATCTTCAACTTTTATTTATATTAATTTTTCTCTAACTTATGCCTTTTCCGAGTTATTGAAATTAGAAGCAAAAGCTGTTAACGTGTCACGCTAGTTCCTTGTACAAAGTTTGAAGATGAATTCAATGACGATTTTACAGAAAATGGAAAAAATTTAAAAAATACTTTTCTTACAAAAGTTGTTGGAAATTTTAATATCTTTAACTTTTATAAAAACACTTTTTCTCTAACTCATGCCGTTTCCGAGTTATTGAAAGTAGAAGCAAAAACTGTTAATGTGTCGCGCTAGTTTCTTGTACAAAGTTTGAAGGTGAATTCAATGGCGATTTTACAGTAAATAGTACATTTTTCAAAAACACTTTTCGGACAAAAGTTGTTGGAAATTTTAATATCTTCAACTTTTAATTAAATCAATTTTTCTCTAACTTATACCGTTTCCGAGTTATTGAAAGTAGAACCAAAAACGGTTTTATAATTTTTTATTGAGAGGTCAAAGTGTGAAGGTTGTTTTCCTGAACATGGTATGTGTGTCTGTGTGTGCGTTAGGTTTTTTGGGTTCGGTCCCACAAAGAAAAAGACTTCGACGACTTCGGCGCCAAACCCGTCGCTTCTGCAGCAGCAGCAGCAGACGCAGGGCACCGCCGTCGGCTGTGGGGCCCTATCGCGCCGACGCGGAAGCGACCGAAGTCTCTCCGGATCCGCGCACGAGCTCGCCATTTCCGGTGTCCGAGATTCTTCACGTGTGCCTCACTCTCACAGCCAAAGTAACCTTAGCGATATTCCATACAGGTAAGGCAACAATAATAACACACTTAAAACAACAAAACAATAACATATACAGCGGAAATAATTGAAAAAGTCAAGAAAAACATTAATTATTTGCAAATAACGATTTTTCGACCCTATATCTTTTGTCCTAAATATGTTTACGCTGCAAAAATAAACTTAATTCATATAGTTTTTAATTCTAAACAACTTTACTATCTTACACTTTTGCTCTAAAATGTACTGGGAGCGAAATATTTGCAAATAAGTAAAAATCTAGACTATTTCAATTTGCCACTGTATATTAACAGGAAACAAAATAATTTTTAAGAAATAAGTTACATTTATTGGTAAAGTGATTTAACAAATTACATTTTATTATAAATTTACATTAAAAATGTATTTAAAACACATATTAACCTATTAAATATTAATAATCTAGCGATATAATTATAAATATTAACGTTAACGTTGATTACAATTCATAATTCGTTGAAACCCCGCAACTTGTTGAATCTATGCGCAACTTGTATGCGCGGAAGCCGCCATACTGTAAAAGTTAGGGAGATTATGGCGCGTGTGTCAGTTGTGACAGTAATTTGTTAAAAACTATAGTAAAACTCGCGGTTTAAGTAAGTGTAACAGTGTAAAAAGTAAATTACAATGTTGTTAATCGTGTTTTAAGAGATATTTACAATGTAAAAGTACATTTCGTTTAGTTTTTGTGCATATTAAGTTACGGAAAAGACTGGGGTAGAATTCTAAGCTTAGTGCATTTGCACCGAGACAAGATTGCATCACATTAAGGTAGGACTTTTAAAACGTTATTTTTATTACGTTGTAACACAAATAAATTAAATTGTTTCAACAAATTGTGTAAAAACTGTTAAACTGTAAGATTATTAACCGTTAAATCACTTTGCCAATACTGTAACAATTCAATAAGCATGTAACGCATGCGCTTAAGCAATGCGCGGCCGTTTTGTTTATTTACGACGACGTTTTAGGTTGATTTTACGTTTTGTTTTACGTGTTTTAACTGTATTCCAGATCATAATTAAACGTTATACGTTGCATTTACAACGTAAACCTATGATTTAATCGTTTTCTTTTGTCATCGTTGTACTATTAGGGTTTTATTAAGTTTTAATGTTGTATACTCATTGGTTTGACAACAGCTTACTGTTTTTAACGTTGTATAAACGTTGGTTTGACAATTATGTTCCATGTTATAATGTTAAACGTTGCATAAACGTTGGTTATACATTAATTTACGATGTTAGACGTTAAAAAAAAACGTTGGTTTGACAATAGTTTACGATTTTATAACGTTAAACGTTGATTTTGTTCCATATTATAATGTTAGACGTTGCATAAACGTTGGTTTTACATTAATTTACGATGTTAGACGTTAAAAATACGTTGGTTTAACAATAGTTTACGATTTTATAACGTTAAACGTTGATTTTGTTCCATGTTATAATGTTAGACGTTGCATAAACGTTGGTTTTACATTAATTTACGATGTTAGACGTTAAATATACGTTGGCTTGACAATAGTTTACGATTTTATAACGTTAAACGTTGATTATGTTCCATGTTATAATGTTAGACGTTGCATAAACGTTGGTTTTACATTAATTTACGATGTTAGACGTTCAACAAACGTTGGTTTGACAATAGTTTATGATTTTATTACGTTAAACGTTGATTCTACATCGGGAAACTATTTTAACGTCGTGGTAAAACAATAATAGAGGTTAATTATGTTATTTTAACGTTGTTTAGCTATAATTTAGGATGTTTTGATGATATTACCATAGATTTACGTTATTTTAAAGTTTATTTTATTATTTTAGCGTCGTAGTAAAACAATAATAGGGGTTAATTATGCTGTCTTAACGTTGATTTAACGTTGCATAACTACAATTTAGGATGTATTGATGATACAACGGTGAATTTATGTTATTGTAAAGTTTATTTAAATGAAGTAGGAATTAATTATGATTTAAATAAATCTTAACGTTGATTTAACGTTGTTTAGGTAATATTTAGGTTGTTATTATGATTTGACGATGGATTTACGTTATTTTAACGTTTATTTTAATATTTATCGTCGTGGTAAAACAATAATAGGGGTAAATTATGTTGTCTTAACGTTGATTTAACGTTGCATAGCTACAATTTAGGATGTTTTGATGATACAACGATGCATTTATGTTATTGTAAAGTTAATTTAAATAAAGTAGGATTTAATCATGATTTAAGTAAATCTTAACGTTGATTTAACGTTGTTTAGGTACTATTTAGGTTGTTATTATGATTTGACGATGGATTATTGATATTATAAGGTTATTTTGACGTACTGCGACGGTTATTTAGGGTTTTTGTAAGGTTATTAAGTTAATATACTTGCAGGGGTGATCTTCCGTGCCAGAATAGTAAAAGGCCGATATCAACTTGGCAGAATTTGTAAGTTGTTATCATTGATTTTGTTTTTTTTTTACGTTTGGGTTTGGTTTCTCGTATTCCCGATTTTATAACCATAATACCAAAAATATTTTAATATATATATTGTTGTTTTCCCCAAAAATAGGTGTTGTACATGTTTTAACCTGTTTTGTTTATTTACTATCTTTCTCTCTCTTCGAAATTGGTGTTCCCTGCACTATTTTAACCTTAATCAGGATCTGTATTCGATATTTTCGTAATAGGTTAATAGTTTAGTTACTAATAGTTACTAAGGGGTAAATAGTATTAATTATACTTATGTTCACGTAATTTCCCACTGAAATGGGGGTTCAATAACATATAATTAATTCGAATTGTAGGATTTGGTTTATTTAAATATTTATTAAACTCGTTTTTACGTACGAATTTTTTTTTTTTAGTTTACCTACAGGGGCTATGTATAAGTGAGCAACTGTACTCGAGTCTCGAATTATTTTAGATACTGTACACGAATAGAAAAAAAATATTTCGTATTTAGAATTAATTTTTTATCAACAAAGCAATTTTGTATAAGTGCAAAATATATTTTTGCGACTGTACACTGTTACAAATATTTTTTTAGCTACAGTACATGGACATAAAAAATGTTTTATTTTATTTTTTTATTATAGTACTGTTGCACACTTTAGTTTAGTAACAGTACAGGCGCAGATTAATTAATAAATTAATTAATTTAGGACAGAATTTATTAATTTAATAAAGTTATTTTTAATTTATTTTATTATTTTTAGGGGTTAATTTTTTGTTTTTAACTGCGTTAATTAATTTAAACTTAAATAAATTTACGCTATTGCAAAACTTAGTGATTAGATCAACGCATAATTAGATGTAGTTTAATTATTTTTAACTCAAGCACAAATTTTAGAACAAAATAAATAATAATAATGCTAGTTTAGAACCACGACTGAAAAATTTAGAACTTAGGAGCACTAATTTATATGTTTTAGCGCTATTTTAGCTTCATGCTTCTCTATGATGAAATTAAAACAAATTATTTATAGAATTTTTCGATCGTATTAATTTTTTTAATATTGTTGCAATCAGTAACAATGTTTTCTATATAAATAAAATTATTAAATTATTTATTGAATAGATAATATGGCGAGTTAATCGCATTGGTGCGTGAAATTCAATGAAATTTGTTTAATTTCATCATTTTATGTCTATGCTTAATGTTATACGTAAAAAAAAAGCATGCCTCAAAATGTTGAATGTCTTACAAATACATTTAGTGACTTTGCCTGGTACAAAACCGAATTTTTAGAGCACTGGATTATTGATTAAAAATGCTGTATTCAATGTCGCTCACCATTTTGTTTTTAATTTTTTGCTAGGGCCTATTTGAACATGCTACTATATTTCCACAGTTCTAACATCGAAATGTTCACAAAACAATTCAATTTGAAGTTATTTTGTCGAAGGGACACTCAAAAATGCCAAATATGTGTCTGTAATATTTTCGAAATCAAATTTTACGTCATTCTAAAGAACTAGTTTTTTTGTATTTCCTTAAAAATGTTACTAATTTTTATTTATAAGATTTTTTTATTACGTACATAATTAATATTTAATTAAATAACTTGATTCAAAGTTGTCGTAATTATCATACTTCCTTATATACATTCGTATAAGACAGTACAACACACCAAATAGTCTAACGGTGGCCGAAGGCATTGGTGCTTGCACATGTAGTTTTTTTTTAACAAAGTAATACCTAATTTCATATATATAGTAAGTAATAATTGTAAACTCCACCAAATAGTCTATACGGAGTCCTGAAGGCATTGGTGCTTGTAAATAATAATTCTAAACTCCACCAAATAGTCTAAACGGAGTCCTGAAGGCATTGGTGCTTGCACATGATTATTATTTTGTTATATTTGCATAATTTAAAATAACAAATATATATATAGTAAATAATTATTCTAAACTACACGAAATAGTCTATACGGCGTCCTGAAGGCATTGGTGCTTGCACATATTGATTATTATTTTGTTATATTTGCATAATTTAAAATAACAAATATATATATAGTAAATAATAATTCTAAACTCCACCAAATAGTCTAAACGGAGTCCTGAAGGCATTGGTGCTTGCACATGATTATTATTTTGTTATATTTGCATAATTTAAAATAACAAATATATATATAGTAAATAATTATTCTAAACTACACGAAATAGTCTATACGGCGTCCTGAAGGCATTGGTGCTTGCACATATTGATTATTATTTTGTTATATTTGCATAATTTAAAATAACAAATATATATATAGTAAATAATAATTCTAAACTCCACCAAATAGTCTATACGGCGTCCTGAAGGCATTGGTGCTTGCACATGTTGTTTATTATTTTGTTATATTTGCATAATTTAAATAACATATAAATATATATAGTAAATAATAATTGTAAACTCCACGAAATAGACTATATGGCGTCCTGAAGGCATTGGTGCTTGCACATGTTGATAAACTTGAATAAACTAAATTATATATTGCACAATTTTTTAATAATATATATATATATATATATATATATATATATATATATATATATATATATATATATATATATATATATATATATATAGTAAGTAAAATAGGAGAATCCATCAAATAGTTTAATCGGCGTCCTGGAGGCATTGGTGCTTGTACATGAACATTATTATTTTATTATATTTGAACAAACTAAATAATACATTGCACAATTTTAAATAATATATATATAGTAGATAAAAAAATAACGGCGTCCTGGAGGCATTGGCGCTTGTATTGATATTGATTTGATGAAGCGTGAATGAACATTTCAATGTTAGAAGTGCTGTGAAAATTCGGTAGTGCATGGTTGGATGGGCCCTGGTGATGAACCGAGAACCTAGAAGTATATATTTGAAACTGAGTAGTTTTGAGTTTTGAGTAGGTTTGAAGGTATCGTAAAACGGATAACATTGTTTCAGCATCTTTAATCTTTTAGTGGTCTTTTTAGTGATCCAGTCAATTTTCACTGGCTTGTATCTAACTTCTTGATGCACTTACATCTTTTTACTATCAGGTATACTCCCTTCTATTGCATTCTTAATCAAAAACGATAGTAGCGCTAGCGAAAGCACACTGTCTGTCTTCAAAACATAGAATTCATCATGGAAATGGATCTTAGAAATGCACAGTTATTTATTCATCCTTGACATGTCGGCATCCATTTCCACATGTTAGAGGCATCTGAGATGTCGAATCGTAAAACATAAATAAATAATTTCCCAAGATTCATTTTCACCCTAAATAACTACAGTCAAAAAAAAACAAACCCTCCTGCATTATATTGTAGAAACCTCTAAAGTAAAAGGCATAACTGAATCGTCATGAATAAGATTCATTTTCATCCTAAATAACTACAGCCAAGAAAAAACAAAACCTCCATTATATTGTAGAAACCTCTAAATTTAGAGGTTCTTCTTGAGGCATAAGATGTGTCGAATCGTCATGAATTAGATCCATTTTCACCCTAAATAAATACAGTTTAGAAAAAATAAAACCTTCTTCATTTTATTGTATAAACCTCTAAATTACAAGCATCCCCTTGAGGCATAAGAGATACCGAATCGTCATGAATAAGATTCTTTTTCATTCTAAAGAACTACAGTCAAGAAAAAACAAACTCTTCCACATTATATTATAGAAACCTCTAAAGTAAGAGCCTCTTGAGGCATAACCGAATCGTCATGAATAAGATAAATTTTCACCCTAATTAACTACAGTCAAGAAAAAACAAAACCTTCATTATATTGTAGAAACCTCTAAATTAAAAGGTACCTCTTGAGGCATAAAAGATGCCGAATCGTCATGAATTATTTTCAATTTCACCCCAAATAACTACAGCCATGAAAAACAAAACCTTCTTTATTATATCGTAGAACCCTCAAAATTAAAAGCTTCCTAACATGAATAAGATTGATTTTCACCTTAAATAACTAGTCAAGAAAAAGAAAAACCTTCTACAATATATTATAGAAACCTCTATATTAATAGCATCCCCTTGAAGCATAAGAGATGCCGAATCGTCTTGAACAAGATGCATTTTAATCCTAAATAACTACAGTTAAGAAAAAGCAAAACCTTCCACATTATATTGTAGAAACCTCTAAATTAAAAGCTTTTTTTTTTGAGGCTTAAGAGATGCTATATCGTTATGAATAAGATTCTTTTTCATTCTAAATAACTACAGCCAAGAAAAAACAAACCCTTCTGTATTACATTGTAAAAACCTCTAAGTACCATTATATTACAAAATGTTGGTCATGTCAAAACAGCTCAGGAAATACTACTAAATTATGTAACTATTACCAAATTCGTCAACCTGAAGACAGACACTGTGCTTCTCCAATACCATAAACCCCAGACCCCAGCCGTACCCCACACTATCAATCACTTTAACAATCAGGGAACCCGAACCGTCCCAATCGTGTGGCATATGTCCGTGGGACGAACCAACACCGGCAACCGACACCGAAGTGCAAACTCGCCTAAAGAAGCCCAGCATTGCAATCAACCCCGGCGCTTCGACATCCGAAGACATTTGTCCGTGGGAAGCAACAGCACCTGCAAGCGAAGTAACTGCGTCGACCTCAGGAGACAAACATATGGAAAAGATTGCTGAGAAATCAGAGAGTGGTTCAGAACGTGGGGACAAATCTCCTGGTTGCACTTCAGCAGCTGACGAAAGAGCAACAAGTGCTGATAAACCGTTTCTAGATATTTCACCAGGAGCTGCAACTTCGTTCGAGCGTATCTCAGTTGAACGTATTCCTGGAATTGCTGCACCTACTGAAATATCCCCGGGGACGTTTGATAGAACTCCTGGAAGTACTGAACGATTGCTGCAGCGTTCTACTGATCGTATGGTTACTGGTTTTGATCGAAGTGCTGAACATACAGCGGAGCGGATCGCTGAAAGGGTTTCTGAAAGGAATGCAGAACGGTCTAGACAAGCAGCTTTGGATAAATCGACTGAAAAGTTATCGGATAAAGGTTTAGAAGTGAGGTCTCGCAAGAATTCTGCCCAATTTGATTCAGGGAGTTCTTCCTCAGATATTTCTTTGGCAATTGCAGAAGTTTCAGATAGGTTCCGAAGGAACTATGGTCTGGCAACGCAGTTGACCCTAGACGGTGACAACCGTAAGAAGCTAACGACGACTTCGTACGAAGTTCGTAGGGCTTCGGTTTCGATACCAACGAAGTTCTCTTCCAGTTCGTCTTCGAACGAGGGGCGACCCAGTGTGTCGTCGTTCGAAGATGTAACAGTGAATTCGATAGACAATAGTGCGAAGGCTTTGAAGAAGTCCCAAAGTTTAATAAAGACGCAGTCAGTAACGGGTATTTCTGCACCGATAATAAGTGTAAGTTCAATTGTGGACGATGTTATTGTGGATTTGGAGGAACCGACTGGGTGTTATAAGGAGTCGTCGACAATGGTGATAATGGCGCCGTTGGCGGTGCCCGATAGTGAGTCCCCTTGTAGTGAAGTGGCACCAGAACTGCCCCTGACGCCCCTGATTGTAGAGCCTGACGAAGAGAGCGGTCACGGGGATGATGAAGCTATTGCAGTGCCACTGACGGAGGACGACAAGGACATCTGTCCATGGGAGGATGAGTAAGTGCAAGACGGTTCTCAAACTGTTGGGCAGGGTGCCACAGTGGTAGTAAAATCAATTAATCAATGACTCGAAGCATATTAACATATTTTAAGGAAAATATACACCACATTTGAGGGAAGCGCCGCTTTAAACAGTTTGAGAACAATCAACAATAGTTTTGAATGCACTGGTTTGACCTCTAAAACCATAGACTATTAATTTTCCTACCCTACAAATAAAATATGCACCTTTTACAATTTTAATTAAACCTCTAAAAAAATTGACTAAATTGGCAAAACTTTTTGAAGATATTTAGGAACAAGATTTTTTTTTTTTTTTTTTGGAATTGAGAACAAAGATGGCGCCGTTAACTCTGTTTATTTCGCAGGGAAACGTGTAAGGTTGACTCACCATTTGTGAAGACATATGCCACACTTGGTTACTTATAAATTACATACGTAATTACTTAATTAATTACATTGAATTAATAAAATGAATTAATACTTACGGGTTGCACAATACAACCCCTAACTCTCTCTCTCTCTTTACCCCTAAAAGAACTACCCCTGTCTCAAATTGCCCCCACATACAAATTAAGAATTAACATAATGTCTGTTGATGTCTATGATCAGCCCTACCTCTAATTGTAACTTGTCTGTGGTCTGCTTTAGGTTCGTAACTCATATTTTACCTAATTTTAATGGTAATTATTTATTAATTAAACTAAGATTATGATCAGAATATACTTAAACATACAATTAAACTACGTATTTAAAGAATAAACCACTAATTCACCACCAAAAGGACACAAAACTGCAGCTAACGTAGACCCGATACCCGAATCCACTCCCTTTCTACCCCAAAATCGTTTATTTTGAAAAGAATTCATAATCCAGACGTATAAAACACTACAATGCGCACTTTAAATACCGTAGCACATGAACTGACGTAGACCCGATACCCGAACTCACTCTCTTTTTAACCCAAAATCGTTTATTTTGAAATATATTCTTAGTTCAAACGTATAAAACACTACAATTCGCACTTTAAAACCGTTACAAACGTCCAAAACACAATTCGTACTTTAAATACCGTAACAGTTGAACTGACGTAGACCCGATACCCCAACCAACTCCCTTTCTGTCCCAAAACCGTTTATTTTAAAAGTATTCTTAGTTCAAACGTATAAAACACTACAATTCGCACTTTAAAACTGTTACAAACGTCCAAAACACAATTCGTACTTTAAATACCGTAGCACATGAACTGACGTAGACCCGATACCCAAACTAACTCCCTTTCTGATCCAAAAACGTTTATTTTGAAAAGGATTCTTAATCCAAACGTATAAAACACTACAATTCGCACTTTAAAACCGCAACAAACGTCCAAAAGACAATTCGTACTTTAAATACCGTAGCACATGCACTGACGTAGACCCGATACCCGAACCAAGTCCCTTTCTGACCCAAAAACGTTTATTTTTAAAAGGATTCTTAGTCCAAATGTATAAAACACTACAATGCGCAGTTTATATACCGTTATACATGAACTGACGTAGACCCGATACCCGAACCAAGTCCCTTTCTAACCTAAAAACGTTAATTTCCAAACGTATAAAATACTACAAATATAATAATATTGCAAAATAAGTATTTATAAATATAAATACAAAAACAATTTTATTCATTTTACATAAATTAAATTATAATTCACAAAATTGAAAATTAGAGTGAACATTTTCATAAAATTTATTCAATAAATGTAATTTTACGAAGGGTTACAAATGTAAAAATAATTGAAAATATATTTATTGAATATATTTATCATTATTATGTTTAATTTATCGATTTTTCATGAAATTACTGAGAGAATGTTACACTGTTAATACGAATTAGCATTTTTTTCGTAAGCGGGATTTCGTATTTATCGATTTTACGTAATTCTATTTATAGTATTACATCAAATTTCACAATATTTATAGATAATCGATTAATAAATGGGGCTTCGTTGTCAATTTTGTTTAAAACAAATAATTAGCCTTTTATTTACGCGGGAAAGTCAAAATATAATTTTAAACCTAATTTTCCTAAGGTTTAAAGTAAACTAGGAATTTTTGTGTGACCAACCACCATAGTGTAACTATTAAACTATCATTTGACGGTTCATTTGTCTTAATTGGACTTTTGGTTTGGCCATAATTCGATTTTTACGAATTATCAAACAATTTCTCTCAGTACAATACATTCACATTATCGTACTGCAATACGCACATATATATGACAAATACCAAGAAAATGACATGAATTGAATTTAATTCCAACATGGCGCCCACATAGGGGACCTGAGGTCATCTAACTCTCCCCTAGATAACAATGAAACATTTATTTTCTTAGTTTATTCATATTCTTGCCCCTGCGGACTACACTGTAAAAAATTGGGACGCAAAGAAAACTAGTTTAAATAAATAATTTATTGAAGAATATTTGAATTTTCTTATATTTTTAAATGGACAAATTTAATTCAGTCCACCCCTGTCTAAATTCTGCCGGTCTCGCCTCAATGCGCATAGGTTGACTGGTAGCAGGGCCGTACTGATAAAATCGCCGGCGGGGCTAGCTGAACTGAGCCCTTGGTTTGCCCCCGTTCACGATTACGTTCGGTTACGTTACGGTCCTGTTATTCGATATTTCTGCGATACGGCACAACCGTACCCACAATTTCCTGTTAAATATTGAACTAATTCATATGGCGAGTTTACGCGAAAGTCTCCCTTATTATATTTATTGTGTTAGTGTCGGTAAATGTAGTGTTTTTTGTCAATAAATATATATTTAACTAATAAGGAACATGTTATATGTCTATTAAATTAAAACAAAAAAAAGTTAAAAATTACAAAATGCGAGTGTTGGAAAAGTTACTAAAAATATGATTTTTACCACGAATTAATTAAATAATAGCAAAAAGGGGGTAAAAAACCCTTAATTAATTTTTTTAATTATAATTAAAAATTAATTCACAAATAAGAATAATTTATAAATTTTATTTCATTATAAAACATATATAAATTTGATATATGCAGGTAGCCCTCATTTTACGACTGTTCGTTTTACGCTGGATTCACAAAAAATATATTATTTATATATATTATTATATATTATTAACTATTAAAACCATAAAAATAACCATATTTTCCAAAAAAATGGAACATTATTCTATTTGGTCCCATTTTACGACGATTCAGTTTACGCCATTTCAATCAAAAACTGTTTAAACTCTATAAAATTTAATTACAAAATTAATTGCTCTATTATATTAATTATAAATAATTTGATAACATTTATAATTAATTTTAAACCCAGTTGACGTAAATAACACATTTTCATCATAAAAATATTACGTATTTAGTTGTCACCTACGTTTAAATATAGAATAAGCTGTATGCAGGCGTAAAACGAGGATTATTTGCATAACCAATTTTTAATTGATGACTAAATCAATAAAAACACATTATTAACAGTATTTTAATTATTTATTGCCAAAATAAAAAAATAGACTCACAATTTCTATTTAACGAAATATACGTTTATGTTATGGAAAGGAAAAATTAATTAATTAATTAATAATAAGCAAAACACTCGAAAAAAAATTAAATTAATATATATATATGTATGGATGGTGATTATTTTTGAATAATATATTTAAAAATAAACTATATATTTTCTGTATAAATGTTTAATAAATAAGATTCACGAGATATGCAAATATATAACACATTATAATACGTATATTTAATCTATATATTTACGGCGATATGTGAAAAATATATATTATATGTTTAAATGTTACTTAAAAATATTGTAGCTAATATTAGCACAGCTGATCTAGCTTTAAATCACAGAAAAGGGACGATTTTCAACCGTAAGCCCCCAAATTTAATATTTAACAGATGCCCTTTCGATATTTAAAATTATAAAAATTAATCGTGTAAATACACTAATAAGAAAGTTCAAATATATTTAATATTTCATTAAATTAATTTATTATAATTGTTTTTAAATATTTTTATTATTAAATTATCAAGAAAGTAAAAATTATTGAAATTTTACTTAATCAGGTCCTGCACTATGAATTACATGCCTATTAAAAAGATCGTACACAAATTCCACTGATTGGGAAAGTATTTAAAACATTATAAATACACCATTGTATCTTAATCAGGTCCTGCACTATTTAAAACCAAAGAATACACTTACAAAAATCGATTTTACTGTCTTGGGTTCGAACCCAGTTTCCTGACAATGTGTATTTATTGCACGATTAATTGGAAATTGCCATACCCGTTTTAGGAAGAAAATACAATGAATATTAATTAATTATTGAAATTTTACTTAATCAGGTCCTGCGCTATGACTATTAAAAAGCCCTAACATTGAATAAAAATTGGGAAAATAATTAAAAACTACAAAAATACTACTTATTACAAGTACAGCATTGTAAATTTACTTAATCAGGTCCTGTACTATGTTTTTAAAGGCAAACCTTAAAGATAACTAAATTATTTCATAAAAAAATTGCATTGATTAGAATTATTTTAAAATATTACAAATAGTATAAATTGTAAATATACTTAATCAGGTCCTGTACTACGAATTGTAATGCTGTACGACTACAAAAAAAAAATAATTAAAAACAAGTACAATACTACTTATTACAAGTGCAGCATTGGAAATTTACTTAATCAGGTCCTGTACTATGATTTTAAAGGCAAAAGAAACTTTAAAAATAACTAAATTATTGCATTAAATAGAATTATTTTAAAATATTACAAATAGTATCAATTGTAAATATACTTAATCAGGTCCTGTACTACGAATTGCAATGCTGTACGACTACAAAAAAACGTAAGTCACTGGAAAAACGAAATCATAAAAATCATAAAATATATATTTTAAATCATAAACTATTATATTTATTTAATATAATTTTGCATTTTTCATAATATTCATAAATTAGAATTAGTCATTTGAAAAATAAAATGCACAAAGAAATACGCACAAAATTTGAATTTTTTTAATTATTAATTTAATAGTTTTTTAATATTTATAAATACGCTGTCAAGAATTCGTTAAATATTTAAATTGCCAATCAATTTTATTGCTAAATATACAAAAATTACTAAATTTTATATGTTTACTAATAAAATATAAATGCTAAATTATATATTTAATTAAATTTGTAAGAAATGAAGAAATTTCTAAAAGTTGTAAACGCACAAATACACAAAAGAAATATTTGTTTAATAACAATTATAAATTTCTATAATTTCAATATTAATTTACAAAATTTAATTCTTTATTTATTTAATAAAAAATAAACACGCACAATATCCAGTGTTGGTCAAACTTCAGTTCGTTTAGTTCAATTTTGAGGACTGTAATCGTAAATATTTATTTTGCAATATTTCAAGTTGAATACCCTATAAACAGGCAACCCAACATACACGTAAGTAACACACAAAATACGAAACTATTTACCCTAAAATTAGAGTGTCAGAGTCGTAGTTGCTGATCATAATCTTACGTAATTTTGGGTAAACATAATATATTGAAATAATGTTAAATTGTAAAAAAAAAATTCGTAATTAATTATTTAATTAATTTATTTGAAAATTATAATTTTTATTATACGTAAGTTAATATAGTAAAGAAAAATTATAAAAAATGTGTTCAATATATTTTTATTTCAAAAAACTACGTAATATAAATAATAAAAATACCAATTTTGAAAAACTACTAAGCCCTAATATAGATATTAGCATTATAATGTATAAAATCACAGGGGTGGCTCTAGGAACATTTGAAAACAATGTTTTCCACCCCTGAATTTTCAGGCAGCTTTTAAACTAATCAAAACTTACTTAAAAATTGACTGTTTTACTTAAAACTAAACCCTAAATACGCCTAATATAAAATATCCCTAAATGCTTAACTGTATATGAATTAGGGTAAAGTCCCTTACGGGCCTACACAGTGCGACAGACTACAAGAAAAATACCAAAAAAATTCTTACTACAGTAAGATATTATGTATTATAGATTATAATAAATAAAAAGATCAAAAAAGGCCTACTATAAAATAGAAATTGCTTATTTATAATAATTCATTATAATTTGTTCCAAATTTTCAATTAATTTTGAGATAGGTTGTGATAATTCTAATAGACTATAAAGATGTTTTTGTATTAACGTAAAATTGATGTGAAATTTATAGTATTTCACCTAAATGTATGCAACTTGTTGTACATAACAGTTATGCAGGTAATCGTACGTGTGTGTATAACACATTTTGCATTACATGTAGGTATGACGGGTTGCATAAATTTAGGTGTTTTATGGCAAATTTGCTTAGTAGTAAGTTCATGTGAGTCACATGATTCAACCATTACGTTCAGAAATTTAGCTACAAAATCAAACTGAGTTGCATATACAAATATAATTGGAATTAATTATGATGATAACTTGAAGATATTCTGTATATAATCAAATTTAGAAAAACATGAGAATTATTTTTCAGACTTATTTTCACACAGACTTAAGTTAAACTAGTTTTAACAATATGTCACTTAATTTAGGACGTAATCCAAATTACCTATAATAATGAATATTATAATGTGACTTATTAAAAATAATTCATGAAAAATAGTCGTATCAAAATGGCGGACGAAAACATTGATGTATAAAAAAATATATTGTTGTTATAATGAACAAACATAGTAATTTGTTTCTGATTGTTTTGTTGTAATGTTTAAAAACAAATAATGAAAATACAATGAAACTGCTTGGTGTGTTTTGAGAAAACAACTCAATTTCCAAATACAAATTTAACAAAAAAAAAAAAAAAAACATAAAAACAATATATATAGGAGTTAGTTATAATTACAAGTATTGTAAATAGTTTTGTAACCAACTTCAAATTGATGAATACGAGTTTTAGGGTATTTTGTGTTTAGTTTGGTCGCTGTATCCAAGTATCCAATTACTTAAAAGTCCCTAGGATTATACAGAATATTGTTGATAGAAGAATATAATGTTAATATGAATTCATGTAGAATATCGCAAAATAAAATTACTTAAAATGTTTATTTGACCGATCCAAACCCTTCACACTTCATTTTTTTAATTTATTTTCATTTCTAAGCTGTTTACAAATTACAAATAATAGTCTAGTTTGTATTAAAGGATTGTTCACAGCGAAACAGTAATTAAGCTTAGAAATTATAAGTAATAATTCCAGTTTGTTGTATGACATACAAAGTTAAGGATTGTTCGCAGCGAAACAATTAGTAATTAAGCTTAGAAAATTACGAATAATAATCTAGTTTGTATTATGACAAGCAATGTTAACATTCCACAATTTATGATAAATTTTGTTGCTGTGAATGCTAACCTTGTATGTCATACAACAAACTGGAATTATTACTTATAATTTCTAAGCTTAATTACTAATTCATTAGCTGTGAACAATCCTGTAACGTTCACAGCAACAAAATGTATACATTGTGTTAATTTTGTTGCTGTGAATGTTATCATTGCTTGTCATAATACAAACTAGATTATTATTTGTAATTTTCTAATTTTAATTACTATTTGGTTCTTAAGACGTATTTAAAGCGAACCAAATAGTAATTAAGATTAGATAATTACAAATAATAATTTAGTTTGTATTATGACAAGCAATGATAACATTCACAGCAACAAAATGTACCATACATTGTGTTAATTTTGTTGCTGTGAATGTTTTCATTGCTTATCATTATACAAACTAGATTATTATTTGTTATTTTCTAATTTTAATTACTATTTGGTTCTTAAGGTGTGTACAGAGCGAACTAAATAGTAATTAAGATTAGAAAATTATAAATAATAATCTACTTTGTTTTATGACAAGCAATGATAACATTCACAGCAACAAAATGTATCATACATTGTGTTAATTTTGTTGCTGTGAATGTTATCATTGCTTATCATAATACAAACTAGATTAAAATTTGTAATTTTCTAATTTTAATTACTATTTGGTTCTTAAGCTGTGTTCAGAGCGAACCAAATTGTAATTAAGATTAGAAAATTACATATAATAATCTAGTTTGTATTATGACAAGCAATGCTAACATTCCAAGCAACAAAATTAACACAATGTATGTTTAATTTTGTTGCTGTGAACGTTAACATTGTATATCATATAACAAACTGGAATTATTAATTATAATTTCGAAGTTTAATTACTAATTGTTTCGCTGTAAACACGCCTTTACTCAATAATTTAAAGTTTTAATTATTTGACTGTCTTAATTCCATATTTTGTTTATTTTTAAACATTATTTGTTTAATGGCAAACAATGCTAGCATTCCCAGCAAAAGAAAAATTATAATTAATGCGTTAGTAACATTGTTTGTCATGAAACAAACTGTTTTATTTGTGATTTTTAATCTTAATTGCTAATTGGTTCAAAATTTATTCGCTGTTAGCATTCCCAGCAACAAAAATTATAATTAATGCGTTAATAACATTTTCATAGAACCAAACGGTTTTATTTGTAATTTTTAATCTTAATTGCTAATTAGAACAAAATTCATTCGCAATGCTTGCATTCCCAGCAACAAAAATTATAATTAATGCGTTAATAACATTGCTTTTCATAAAACAAACTGTTTTATTGGTAATTTCTAATTTTTATTGCTAATTTGTTCAAAATATAATCGCAGTGGGTTAATTAATAATTAAAATTAAATATTACAAGGGTGAAAACTGATTTTAAGTATCCGGGGTTCAGAAATCATATAAAGTAAACAAATTTGATATATTTTGCGCATTAAGGTGTGAAATATGTTAGAATTATATATAATTTTATGGTTTTACGTTAAATTTAGCTTTGTTTAATAGTTTTAGACATAATTAAAGCATTAATAAATAATTAAAAAATGTTTAGCACATAATCCAAATAGTGACACCTAGCGGTGGTGGCGTGAACTACGTGAAGTATGTGTAGTTAGCTTCCCTGTACACGTGTGTATTGTGACAGCTGTATTTGTGATTATTCGTAGAATTATGTGATATAAATGCCTTTTTCTTGAAATGTGTGATGAATATAAAGCTAATAAGTTACTAATTATTAAGAATAAGTTCATGTGTTGTGTCCCTTTGCCAGAAATCGGCGTAAAGGTAAGAATTTTTTATAGAAATTTAGAAATAACCTACAATATTTGTTGGACAAATGTCAAATTTTCGGTGAATCATATTATAAATTATTAACGTATGTGTCATTTTGAGATTACTTAATCATAATTATAAGTAGTATTTGTGGTACTGATGTACAGTTTTGTTTGTTGCTACTTTGTGGGAATTAATATTCGTGTATTTGTGCCTATTTCCAAGTTAAAATTGCAACGTAAGTTTATTTATCGTACGAAGATAATTTTATCTTTATTTATTACTTACTAGTCTAAAACACAAATAGGTTCTAAAGGTAGATATAAATTGTATTTAATACTTATTAAACCAAAATTCGCCAAAAGTGTTATAATTAAGCAAGGTTTAGCAATTTATACCCATTTTAACTCAATTAACCCTATAAAATATATATAAAATTAATTTTTATTGAATCAGTGCCCCTTTAACAAATTACTAGGTACGCCACTGTTATACAGGTCCGTAATGAAGAATATTATAAAATTTCTAATAGTTTAAATATTATCTATGCCCATTTTTAAGCCCCGTTTTTTGAATACGGTTCTGCGAAATACACTTTAAAAAATAGTGTAAATTTACATGACTAGTTTAGTAAAATTACACCTCGAATTTGTGTAAATTTACTAATCTATAATAAAATCTTCCTAAACGTATATACATGTGTGTAAATTAGGTAAAATTACATGAATTTCACTCTTACATTAATTGTACACTGTAATAAAAATGTTGTAAATTTACTTCTATTATAAAATTACAACTAGATTCATGTAAATTTACTAATCTATAATTAAAACTTCCTAAAAGTATATAAATGTATGTAAATTAAGTAAAATTACATGCATTTCTATATTACATTAGTTGTACACTGTAAAAAATGGTGTAAATTTACTTCTATTACAAAATTACAACTAGAATTCATGTAAATTTACTAATCTATAATAAAAACTTCCTAAAGGTATATAAATGTATGTAAATTAGGTAAATTACATGAATTTCAGCATTACATTTGTAGTACACTGTAAAGAAATGGGGTAAATTTACTTCTATTATAAAATTACAACTAGAATTCATGTAAATTTACTAATCTATAATTAAAACTTCCTAAAGGTATATAAATGTATGTAAATTAGGTAAAATTACATGAATTTAAGTATTACATTAGTAGAACTCTGTAATAAAAATGGTGTAAATTTATTTCTATTATAAAATTACAACTAGAATTCATGTAACTTTACTAATCTATACTAAAACTGAATAAATGTTTGTATATTAGATAATTTTACATGAATTTAAATATTACATTAATCATACACTGCAAAAAGAATTAGTGTAATTTAACATGATGTACATTTTACATGAATCGTACATTGTAAAAATAATTAGTGTAGTTTTACATGATTATTACTATAAAATTAAATCTGGGAATCATGTAAATTTACAAATTTATTTTAATAAAATACTAAATGTGATTAAACGTTTGTAAATTAAGTAAAATTACATGGTTTACAATATTACATTCGTAGTACGCTGTAAAATAATAGTGTAAATTTACATGGCTTCTATTATAAAATTACACTTACAGAATTCATGTAAGTTTTCTAATTTATTTTTAGAATATAGCAAAACTGAATATATATTTTTTTAATTTGATAAAATTACATTACTATTAATAATAATGTTGTAAAATTACATCCATTCCCTACAGTTTGTATTATAAAATTACATTTAGATTCATGTAAGTTTACTAATTTATAATAAATATACAGTAAAGGTGAATATATATATATATATATATATATATATATATATATATATATATATATATATATATATATATATATATATATATATATATTTAATTCGGTAAAATTACATAACTTTATAATATAAGTGTTGTAAAATTACACCGATTCTTTACAATTTAGCCTGAAAATTTGAGTCTTGTATAAATGTTTGAAATATGTGTTTTTTTCTTCTAATTTACAGAACCTACAAACAAGTGACTTAACCTGGGACGACCAAGAATTTTTATTGAATGCAACTATCAATAATAGTCTCATCCAAAAATACCCCATAAAACCATCATATCAAAAAGCATTTTTGAAATCTATAATCACAATATTAGAATCAAATTGTCTAGAAATCCACGATAGTTTATACAGTACATATTGCACAATTTTAAATCAATCAGACACTGCCAAATATTATTTTAAACATTATTGCATTAATAATAATATAATTACATTGAAAGAAAACAAAAATTTCATCTCTGAAGGCACAACTGGCCTCTACACTTGGCAAGCATCGTTAGCTCTATCTGAATACTGCTTGAACAATCTAGAATTGTTCCAGAACAAAGTCGTTCTTGAACTTGGATCTGGCGTTGGTTTAGTAGGCATTACAGTCGCCCTAACCGGTCAACCATCATCAGTTTACCTAACTGATTGTCATCCAAAAGTACTGACAGTTTTATCGGAAAACGTCTTATTAAACTGTGCAACAAATCGTAAAACTATCAAAGATACATCGGTCGATTCGTCCGTACAAACTGTCAAAGAGACATTACGCGCGCGTATTGACAGTATCGCGAATAACGAACGTGCGTGCTTAAATAGTTTACCGATTGTATTGATTAATCAAACTGTCAATGGACAACGTGCGGGTGACAGTTCCGCGAATAGTAATCCAAGTGAATTGAACAATAAAACTATCAAAAACTATACTAATAACACAATTAGTGGTAAATTGAGTGATTTAGGTGTAAACTCTAAATATACTGGAAGTGAACAATCAAACTTTGATAGTTTATTGGATGAAACTAGCAAATTAATTGAAAATAGTATAAAATCAAGTGAGGACTATATAAAAGTGGAAGAGAGAAGCAAACTATCAACATTTGATAGTTTATTGGATGAAACTATCAAATTATTTAAAAGTGATTTAAAACCAAGCGAGAACTTAATAAATGTGGAAAAAAAGACAATTTGTGATGAATTATTTGATAGTTCATTGACTGTAGTATCGAAAACTATTAATAATAATACTAGCGTGTATGTGTTGGACTTGCCTTGGGAAACTGTAAATGAAAAGCAGTGCAGTTCGTCATTAAGTCCAGATTTTGTGCTAGCAGCTGATGTAGTTTATGATAATAGTGTTTTTGAGCCTTTGTGTGGTGCTGTCAAATATTTCTTGGACTTGAATCAAAACTGTCAAGTGGTTTTTGCGTGTACTGAAAGGAATCCTGCGACCTTGACGGAGTTTTTGAGTTTATTAGGTGAGTTACCTTATTTATTATATTTACGTATACTTTTTTTTTAATTTAAATATAAATAAAATTAATTACAATGAAATTTTTTCTGGTTACAGAAATTAATAAGTTATTAATTCAAGAAATTCCGTGTCCAACTTCTAAGTACTTCTTTTGGTCAACGGAAACGAAAATACGGTTTTTCCTTGTGTCTTCTCAATAAGTGGTGAGTCAGAATTTATTTATTGCATTTTGAAGTGAATTTATAAGTGAATATGTGCAAAAAGTGTGTCCTTGTGTATTATTCGCCGGTAGAGATAAATATTCATAGCAAGTATGCGGTTTACATATGTGCCGCAACGTTGCAATCACATTTTTGTTCTCCCATATGTTTTACAAACAAATAAGTACTCCCGCATAATTCTACGCTACTGAGCCGGTCCATATTGTCGGCGCCACCCCTGACAAAAGGGCACTACACCTTTATCAAACCTCCCCCCCCCCCGCACACTGCTTAGCCCCTCTTCTGTTTCTGACCGGCCGACAAAAAAATAAAATAAAAAAACAAAATCGTGGCTCTCTACCTAAAGTGATTTAGTCACTTAAAAATCAAGCAAAGAAAATAAAATTACCAAACAGATATATAAACGAAATGAATCATAAATAAAAACAAGCAAAGGTGCAAGCACCAATGCGTCCAGGTTATATATATATATATATATATATATATATATATATATATATATATATATATATATATATATATATATATATATATATATATATATATATGAGCAATCGGTCGTGTGTCTGTAGCATTCTAGGATTATATAGTTCTCACTGAGTGTTAAACACTTTCAGTTCATTTGATAGTTTCCTCCAATAAACTATCAAAGTTTGATCATTTTCTTCCCTTGTTCCACGTTTATATCACTGAGTGTTAAATCACTTTCAGTTAATTTGATAATTTCATCCAATTAACTATCAAAATTTGATAGTTCACTTCCAATATATTTAGAGTTTACATTTAAATCACTCAATTTACCACTACTAGTGTTATTAGTTTTATTGTTCAATTCAAATATAGTTCTCACTGAGTGTTAAATCACTTTCAGTTCATTTGATAGTTTCCTCCAATAAACTATCAAAGTTTGATAATTTTCTTCCCTTGTTCCACGTTTATATCACTGAGTGTTAAATCACTTTCAGTTAATTTGATAGTTTCATCCAATTAATTATCAAAATTTGATAGTTCACTTCCAGTATATTTAAAGTTTACACTTACATCACTCAATTTACCACTACTTGTGTTATTAGTATAGTTTTTAATAGTTTTATTGTTCAATTCAAATATAGTTCTCACTGAGTGTTAAATCACTTTCAGTTCATTTGATAGTTTCCTCCAATAAACTATCAAAGTTTGATAATTTACTTCCCTTGTTCCACGTTTATATCACTGAGGGTTAAATCTCTTTCAGTTAATTTGATAGTCTCATCCAATTAACTTTCAAAATTTGATAGTTCACTTCCAGTATATTTAGAGTTTAGACTTAAATCACTCAATTTACCAATACTAGTGTTATTAGTATAGTTTTTGATAGTTTTATTGTTCAATTCAATTGGATTACTATTCACGGAACTGTTATCCGCACGTTGTCCATAGACAGTTTGATTGTTCGATAAACTATCAAATCCCGCACGCTCGTTTTTCGTTTTAAACAGATATATAAACGAAATTAATCATAAAAAAGCACCAATGCGTCCAGTTTGTATATATATATATATATATATATATATATATATATATATATATATATATATATATATTTCTATTATTATAAAATAGAATTGTTGCAATAAGTAGAGCGTGGAGACAAACAGAATTGATATTAAATGATTAAATCTGACAGAAAAACTTTGACAATAAAAAAATTCGAAGCATAATAATGATAGTAGACCAAATGAGAGTATATATATAATATGATGGAGTAAATTTGTCCAATTGGAAATTTTGTTATAGTTACCAAGTCAACCTTAAACTAATAAATACAGAAAAACATTTGACACGTTTTTCTCTTTTTTTTTTATTATTATTATTCATGCCAATGAAAATGAAACAAGATTCAATTTTTATTATTATTATAAAAGAGAAATCTATTTTACGCATGAATAAAGATCTGTCTAACTGACACTACAATTCTCTTCAAATTATATTCTAATAATACTAGGTTACCCTGGGGGCACGTGCCCATATCATATACAGAATACGTTGAAATTTAATCGCCCGAGTTATAGGGCCCCAAAATTTAAATCCCCCCTTAATTTTGAATTATCCAAGAAAGTTAATAATTTTTTGTATGGATATATCTCTTGTTGACCACTCCAGACGATTATATTCTCACCGATTTACCCGGCTATTGTTAGCATATCCGGTTTTTCCTTTTTTACCTTTTCGTCTTGTCGTGTCTACCTTTCTTGTATTTTATTTACAAGCAACTCGTATATTCATTCATTATTTTGTAGGTAGAAGCAGGTTTAGACTTGTTCCTAATGTAAATCTGTTTTTTTTTTTTTTTACTCGTTTTCTTCTCCTGTAAAAGTTTCTTTATTTATTTGTATTTCATCTGTGCCGGTATATCCATTCGTTATTCTTTTTGTTAAACCTTGTTTCTTCACTACTTTAAATGATATATTTAATGCTCAGATTATTCTCTTTAGAATATCGAATTGGTCCACTTCTTCGTCTAGAAATCTGTATATTCTTAAAAGTGTTTATTATTACTACAATTTAAATGCGCAAATCTCTTCAAAGAATGTAGAAATAATACCAATTCTCTTTAAAGGAGATAGAAATGTTATCAATTCGATATTTTATCATGTAATATCGAATTGGACGCTTTAATTTAGTATATTTTCTCTATTAGTTCTCTTTAAAGGAAATATAACTGTTACAAATTCGATATTCTTTCTCAGAACATCGAATTACTATAACGAAATGTGCTAATTGTCTCCAAGGAATTTAGAAATAGTATCAATTCGATATTTTCTCATATAATATCGAATTGGACTCTTTACCCTATTAGTACAATGTAGATGTATTATTCCCTCTATCAGTTCTCTTTAAAGGAGATAGAAATATTATCAATTCGATATTTTATCTTTTAATATCGAATTGGACGCTTCACCTAGTATATTTTCTCTATTAGTTATCTTTAAAGGCAATATAACTGCTATAAATTCGATATTCTTTCTCAGAACATCGACATAATATAACTAAATGTGCTAATTGTTTCCAAGTAATTTTGAAATAGTATCAATTCGATATTTTATCATGTATATCGAATTGGACGCTTCATTCTATTAGTACAAAGTAGATGTATTATTTCCTCGGTCAGTTCTCTTTAAAGGAGGTAGAAATATTATTAATTCGATTTTCTTTAATAAAATATCGAATTGGACGCTTTACTCTATTAATTTAAACCAGAGAAAACGTCCAATTCGATATTCTATGATAAAATAACGAGTTGGACGCTTTACTCTATTAGTTTGAGCCAGAGCAAACGTCCAATACGATATTCTATGATAAAATATTGAATTGGACGCTTTACTCTATTAGTTTAAGCAAGAGAAAACGTCCAATTCGATATTCTATGATATAATATCGAATTGGACGCTTTACTCTATTAGTTTAAGCCAGAGAAAACGTCCAGTTCGATATTCTATGATGAAATATCGAATTGGACGCTTTACTCTATTGGTTTAAGCTAGAGAAAACGTCCAATTCGATATTCTAAGGTAAAATACCGAATTGAGCATTAAATATATTTGTTTTATGTACTTAATTATACTGAAATAAGTTTATTTAAGAACTATAGGAGCTTTTTAATATTTATAAAAGATATTTGCAGATTCGCAATTTTTATTTTTTGTACAGGAAATATAAATAATTATTAACAGTAGCAAGAGTATCCGGAATAGTTAAAAAATAATAAACATTGCATATAAATTAAGGTCAAATTCAATTATATATATGACAAAATATAGATGGTAATTTATATTTAATAGTTAAAAATTCTATAAATAAATTAATGAACCAAAAAAAAAAAAAAAATTGCATAGCCTAGAATTCTACTTATTGCAACAACAACATAAGAATAACAAATAATATAAGGCGAAAGTCACAATAGAAATTACGTGACGAATTTAGCAAAAGTAAATATGTATTTAAATGCAACGAAAGTTTATTTTATAGAAAACTAATACAGATTAAATATTTTTTGTACTTTGTACAATATCACTAGAACGGCTGCACTTATGGCAAAAATAGTTATGTACATAATGAAAGATATTAATATGTTGCACAACTTTTGTTTGAAAAGTTTCTTTAAGAAATGTACCAGTTACGAGAAAACTGCTACGGAAAATCGTAAATGGTCTTATCTATGCATTTTTGTTCTATCTCCAATATCACTAAAACGGCTGCACTTATGGCAAAAATAGTTATGTTCATAATGAAAGATATTAATATTATACACAACTTTTGTTTGAAAAGTTTCTTTAAAAAATGTACCAGTTACAAGAAAAGTGCTACGGAAAATCGTAAATGTTCTTATCTATGCATTTTTGTTCTATCTCCAATATCACTAAAACGGCTGCACTTATGGCAAAAATAGTTATGATCATAATGAAAGATATTAATATTATGCACAACTTTTGTTTGAAAAGTTTCCCTAAAAAATGTACCAGTTACGAGAAAACTGCTACGGAAAATCGTAAATGTTCTTATCTTTGCATTTTTGTTCTATCTCCAATATCAGTAAAACGGCTGCACTTATGACAAAAATAGTTATGTTCATAATGAAAGATATTAATATTATGCACAACTTTTATTTGAAAAGTTTCTTCAAAAAATGTACCAGTTACGAGAAAACTGCTACAGAAAATCTTATTTATGTTGCCATAGATATAAATGTGGATTATATTTAATAAATCGTAGAAACTATGCCTTTTACACGAAAATGCATAACTAGCTTAGCTCAGACAATCTCAGCTAAGCAATAAAATCTAACAAGCCGAGAATTGCCCCGTTTTAGAGGGCCCAGCCACTTCTTTTCCCATACAAACACGGTGGGTCGCTCGGTAACAAGTTGAAACTTGTCTCTCTCACTGGGAGGTCCCCTAGGTTCCCTCTGCAGCCCTCGTACACCCTAAGGTCCTGAGGCGAGGCGAGACCTCGCCGGGCCGGGGCCGGCTGTACTAAGAACGCATTTGATCTGGCTTGCTTATTCTGTTCTGTTCTGTTGTTGTTGTGTGAGAAGAAGTCCGCTGGTGTGAGGACCCGTACAGATCGTACAGACAGACAGACAGACACACACACACACACAGCAACAGCAACTCTGTGCGTCGCTTGTTGATGTGCTTGTGTTGAAACGATCGCGCCCTGTAGTTTACTTATGTACCGCCAATTGCCGGCGGCGCTGTCCGCCGACGAAAAATGGACGTTAGGTAAATGAGATTGGGACATGCCACATGCATCGCGATATATCGTTATATTATAATTGGCGCCGGTTACCTTTCGGGGGAGTCATTGCATATCGAATTGGACCACTAATATCGAATTGGACACCACTAACTACATTTTCTTGTTGTAATATTCTCTTTGTTGGCACTGATTGAATATCGAATTGGACCACTAATAAGATGGACACAATATCGAATTGGACTAACTAGATATTCTAATAAATGCCAATTCTTTTTGTGGTCTGTGATTAAACATCGAATTGAACCACGAATAATATCGAATTGGACCACACTAATTACATTTTCTTGTTATACTATAATAATTAGTGCCATTTCTCTTTGTGGGCAGTATTTGAATATCGAATTGGACCACTAATTCTCTACTGAGATGACACAATATCGAATTGGACCCCACTAATTAGATTTTCTTGTTGTACTATTATAATGTGCCAGTTCACTTTGTGCGCAGTAATTAAATATCGAATTGAGCCACTAATTCTCTACTAAGTTGGCACAATATCGAATTGAGCACCAAATGGTCTAATTGTAATAATATAATAAACACCAGTTCTCTTCTGGACAAATAAAAATATCGAATTGAGCCACTAATTCTCAACTGAAATAACACAGTATCGATTGAATATCAAATTGAACCACTAATTACCTACTCAAATGACATAATATCGAATTGGACCCAACTAATTAAATTTTCTAAATCTAATATTATATTAGACACAGTTTTGCTTTTGAACAGAATATCGAATTGAGCCACTAGTACATCGAATTGAGCCAGTACATTGAATTGAGCCACTATTGCATCGAATTGAACCACTAATTAATCGAATTGTGCCACTAGTACATCGAATTGAGCCACTAGTACATCGAATTGAGCCAGTACATCGAATTGAGCCACTAGTACATCGAATTGAGCCACTAATACTTCGAATTGAGCCACTAGTACATCGAATTGACCCACTAGTACATCGAATTGAGCCACTAGTACATTTATTTGAACCAGTACATCGAATTGAGCTACTAGTACATCGAATTGAGCCACTAGTACATCGAATTGAGCCAGTAGTACATCGAATTGAGCCACTAGTACATCGAATTGAGCCACTATATCGAATTGAGCCACTAAATCGAATTGAGCCACTATATCGAATTGAGACACTATATCGAATTGAGCCACTAATACATCGAATTGAGCCAATTTAGTTTATTAATCTGTTATAGGAAAAGCACAACTGCTAAATACACTTTCATATAGGATAATTGAGTATAATAATGTTGCTAATATATTAGATTATTTATTTAATTTGCAATATACAACGCTATTAATATCTAAGTAATATATTTGTCAAAGATTAAGTATATTATATCATATTATGGGTCCTTTATGGCAAGAAATATAACTGAAACACAATTATATTAAAATTAATATTATTTTATAATATTATTAATGTAATAATATACCTCTGGATCTGTAATATACATACACTGCGCAAGCGCATAAGCTGCTACGCATGGATCTGGGCTTGTCACTGAAATATAAAATTGATTTTGTTATAATTATCTTAAAAACAATATAAATTAAATATTATTTTACGAACTTACTTTCTGATTTGCATTTATTAATTGTAGTGGTTGTGGGTTCCTGATATCTAGGTGGCAACGTCGCTATTTGTTTCATGGCAGAATCCATGTCAAGTTTACCACTTTTCATCTTTAAAAGAATTTTTTAAATTATTTTTAAATATACATATGTATATTAATTATTTTAACTATAATTTATTCTATGCATTACAACAAAAAACGTATTATTTGTACAATGTACACTTTAAAAAAAATCGGGAGTGCCCTTTACTCGACTTATTCTTAGTGAATTTGTAAACATTGTAAAATTAACTCACTATTCTTAAAGTCTCGAAAACGCACTTCATGTAGCACTTCAATTTTTGGTCGTCTTCAAAATTGCCCACATGCATCTCAGCTATTTGAGCACTAGTAACTTTATTTTTAGGTTGGCAAACATTCCTAATTAAATTTGCAGCCGATTTCATTTGTTTTTCATTCATCTGCAACAAAATTATCGAATTTAAATCCCAAATTTATAATAATAATAAAATCGTATTTTTTAATATCGTAAAATAAAAATATAACTTACCAAAAACACTTCTGTAAAACAGAGGACAAAAAATAACAATATTAAATATTTCATTTTAATTTCAATATATGTTAAGATTGAAAGCAATTTGCGTACTGATATTGAAATAAATTTTTATTAACTTATATACGTTTATTGTTGCTATTTATAAACAAAACATAGCATTTAAATACCAAAATTACCATAATTTTACATCATTTTGAGTAAATTCAAATATGTCATAATTTTTAATAACATACAATTTAAAAAAAAATACTTTAGAGTTTAGAATATAACAAATTAATTTAATATTCATTATTATTTTAATACATATCTTAGTCAAGGTCTTTATGGCCCAATGGGGAGAAAAAATCGTATATCGAATTGGTCCAGAACAACGTGCTCAATTCGACATATTAAATTGTATAAATTATCAATAATTTAAACAACTGTGTAGTAAAAAAATAAACATCTTTCAATTAGCATTAAAAGATAAATTATAAAATATCGAATTGGTCCTGTTCGGTGCTCAATTCGACCAAATTACACATATACTAATATTATTACCAATGAATAAGACTAAAGCACTATTTTGTATCTAAATATATGAATATAAATAATTAAAATAATATCGAATTGGTCCTGCTCGGTGCTCAATTCGACCAAATTACACATATACTAATATATCAATAAATAAGGCAGCACTATTTTGTATCTAAGTATATGAAAATAAATAGCAAAAATAATATCGAATTGGTCCTGTTCGGTGCTCAATTCGACCAAATTACACATATACTAATATATCAATAAATAAGGCAGCACTACTTTGTATCTAAATATATGAAAATAAATAATTAAAATTATATCGAATTGGTCCTGTTCGGTGCTCAATTCGACCATATTAACCATATACTAATATTATTAACAATAAATATGGCTAAAACACTACTTTGTATCTAAATATATGAAAATAAATAATTAAAATAATATCGAATTGGTCCTGCTTGGTGCTCAATTCGACCAAATTACACATATACTAATATTATCTATAAATAAAGCTAAAGCACTACTTTGTATCTAAATATATGAAAATAAATAAAATAATATCGAATTGGTCCTGTTCGGTGCTCAATTCGACCAAATTACACATATACGAATATTATAAATATATAAGGCTAAAGCACTACTTTGTATCTAAATATATGAAAATAAATAATTAAAATGATATCGAATTGGTCCTGCTCGGT
This sequence comes from Leistus spinibarbis, assembly GCA_933228885.1. Classification (NCBI taxonomy): domain Eukaryota; kingdom Metazoa; phylum Arthropoda; class Insecta; order Coleoptera; family Carabidae; genus Leistus; species Leistus spinibarbis. The sequence goes on along the minus strand of OW121803.1, from coordinate 8,204,672 downwards.
GCTCAATTCGACCAAATTACACATATACTAATATTATCTATAAATAAAGCTAAAGCACTACTTTGTATCTAATTATATGAAAATAAATAAAATAATATCGAATTGGTCCTGTTCGGTGCTCAATTCGACCAAATTACACATATACGAATATTATAAATATATAAGGCTAAAGCACTACTTTGTATCTAAATATATGAAAATAAATAATTAAAATGATATCGAATTGGTCCTGCTCGGTGCTCAATTCGACCAAATTACACATATATTAATATTATTACCAATAAATAAGCCTACTTTGTATCTAAATATATGAAAATAAATAATGAATACACTATATTTCACAAATTAATTAATTAAAAGAGTAATAAATAGTTTATTAGTATCGAAAAAAAAGATACAGTTACACGTAACTTTTAATTAGTGCTAACCAGTAAGTTTTACCGGTAATACATGACCAGAAACTACTTATTAATTTATAAATGTAATTTAAAAATAAAAATCTAGGCTTTTTGTTTAAACAAGTCGCGTTTAAAAACATATCTCTCATCTTTCCGTTAATATACGTGATTGGAATTACGTGAATTTAATCACAGAATCATAGTTGTCGTATTTTTCAGGCTATATTGTTTATAATTTATTTTTAAATTAATAAATTTGTTGTTAAAGTGAAGAGAAAATCGAGAATGGGCACTCCAGATTTTTGGTCTCAATTAAAAATGTCGAAAAACTGTCCAAACTAGTTATGATTATGTCTCAACTTTTATTTCTGGTCCATTTTCGGTATTATTTACTGACCATGGTTTAAAGAGTGCACTCTAAGGTCAAAATATTATTATTAACACAAGGTCTGGGCCAATTTCACATCTGAAGTTGACGAACTTGTTGTTAACCTTTCGCCTGTTAGCCTCAAACTTTTCGAAATTTTTATTTATTCATCCGGTGTATTTTTATTAATAAATACAGTCGTATTAATATTATAAAATTGTCCAATACACCGATTAGATTTCTAATATTAATTTATTCAATCTTTTATTGCTTATTTATATTTAAAATATATTTGTTTATTGCTAATTTATTCTATAACATTTATCTATAATATAATAATTAAGTTTGCAGACTTTGACGAGAAGAAAGTTGTCTTAAATTAAATCAAAATCTATTCTGCGCGAAGCCTATTATTATATTTGAGTTATAGTAATCGTATCGAATTGGTCCAACATTCTAATTTGTATCGAAACATACGAAATTTCATGTCTACACAAATTTAGATATTATTTTGGGCTAAATTAGTAATTTAACTGCAGAGTTGGTAAAATATCGAATTGGGCCAAATTACTTTTTATACTAAAATTAAATATATACATGTATATATATTCTATTCTAATCAAAGTGTACTTATTATATTCGAATTGTAGTAATAATATCGAATTGGTCCAACATGCTAATTAGTATCGAAATATACGAAAATACATATCTAAACTAATTCAGATAATATTTTGGTCTAAATTAGTTATTTCCCTTCCGAGTTGGTAAAATGTCGAATTGGTCCAACTTAGTAATTAGTGTCGAAATATACGAAAATACGTATTTAAACTAATTCAGATATTATTTTGGTCTAAGTTAGTTATTTCCCTTCAGTGTTAGTAAAATATCGAATTGGGCCAATTGGACCGTAAAACTATTTAATATAAATTACGTAAGGTCCCTGCTTTTTGTACGCTGACGGACGCCATTGGTTAACGTACAAGCATGCGTGCATGACATTGGGTACAACTCTTTTTAACCGCTTGTTGTCTTTGTACATTTCTTCGAATATATGATTACTATTCACCGCCACAACTAAATACTATATACCTTTCCTTCACGTATATTATAGACAGATACATGCACAAATGAAATATGAACATTATTATAATGCCTCTGTATCTTATATCTATAATGTTAGATGCGTTCAGAATTATTTGATTACTTAATAAATATAATTCAAATAAATGACCACAGTTTTCAATGTGTTAAATAAAATATCGAATTGGTCCTAGTCAATTTTAATAAATTGATCCAAATGTACGAAATGGCATAATTAATTAATTAATTCTACACAATTATAGATATAATATAATTGAGATTGAACTAGTTTACGCTGATATTGTAAAAATATCGAATTGGTCCTGCTCAATTTTAATAATCTATCTAAATGTACTAAATCGAATAATAAATAAATCAATTCTACACAATTACAAATATAATTTAATTGAGATTGAACTAATTTGCTTTGTATTGTAAAAATATCGAATTGGTCCCGGTCAATTCTAATAATCTGTATTTAAATGTACAAAAACGAATAATAAATTAATCAATTCTACACAATTACAGATATATTATAATTGAAATTGAGCTAATTTGCTTTGGTATTGTAAAAATATCGAATTGGTCCTGCTCAATTTTAATAATCTATCTAAATGTACTAAAACGAATAATAAATAAATCAATTCTACACAATTACATATATAATTTAATTGAGATTGAGCTAATTTATTTTGGTATTAGTAAAATATCGAATTGGTCCTGCTCAATTTTAATATTCTATCTTAATGTACTAAAACGAATAATAACTAAATCAATTCTACACAATTACATATATAATTTAATTGAGATTGAGCTAATTTATTTTGGTATTAGTAAAATATCGAATTGGTCCCAGTAAATTATAATAATCTGTATCTAAATCTACGAACACAAATAATTAATTAATTAATTCTACACAATTACAGATATAAATTAATTGAGATTGAGCTAATTTATTTAAATATTAGTAAAATATCGAATTGGTCCTAGTAAATTTTAATATGTATTAAAATGTACAAAAGCGATTATTAAACAAATTCTACACTATTTTAGAGATAATATAAATAAATTAGTATTCTTTGGCAGTGAATATCGAATTGGTCCGTTAATTTGTATCGAATAGTATTTAAAACGATTGATTAATACAATACAGATGTTATATGATATATATGGTTATTATTCGATAAATGTATATGAGTTTTATGATGTAGAAAGTCACGTTTACAATAGGTAAATTCACGTGATATCCGGGATATTCGTTGCACGCGTAAATGTTACAGGTGCATTATTGAATTACAAATGCAATGTGAGAAAAATGCATCGGGAAAAAATTGTCGGGTTATGATTTGTTTTTTAATTGATATGCAATATATATATATATATATATATATATATATATATATATATATATATATATATATATATATATATATATATTAAAAAAAATAGTTTTCGGGTTCACAATTCATGAGTTTACGAATATAGTAACGCATTTACAAAGAAAGAAGAAGAAGATATACGCAGTATATTATGAATGAGCGGCAAATATAATAACATAATTACAGGAAGTACCAACAACATCACGTACCCACTTTTTTATACGCAACACAAACATAAACTGTTCGATTATATATATATATTTTTTTTTTTAGTCTTCTTTTTCTCCTCCTTCTCATTTCAGAGGTACACGAAAATTCTCTACCAAAATTACACTTGATTTACCACAGAAATCGCATCTATTAACCTTAGCAAACCCAATTTGGACATACAAATAATATTATGTCCAAGATCATTCCATTTTTGGCGACAAAAAGTGTCAATATCAATCCAATTTAAAGAGATTTTTACTAAACCTTGAATCGGATACGTTCGTGATTTTGTCGAAGGTTGTCGAATCATTTCCTTACTTTTTTTTATCATTATTACTATAATATTAATTATTTAAATGTATTTGTTCCTAATACACTTTAATACAAATCATTAACATATTCAAGAACACATACATTAATTAGTTATTTTTGGAAATGTCGAAGTATCGAATTGGTCCAGTATATTCTACTAATATACAAAGATAGATATTACTGCGAATATAGCGTGGTAATGATAAAATATCGAATTGGTCCACTACTAAAATGTTGCGAAAACTACACTATTATTCAATAAATCAATTCCATATCAGTATAATTGCGCCAGTTTTGTATTAGGCTAGAATATCGAATTGGTCCAATTTACCTAAGTAATTATATCGAATTGGACAGAAATGTTTGATATATAAAACAAAGATTATTTTATTTTTGCGCAGTTAGCTAATTCGGTTTGAGATTTTTTAAGTATCGAATTGGTCCAACCTTAGTAATTATATCGAATTGGACAGAAATGTTTGATATATAAAGCAAATATAATTTTATTTTTGCGCAGACAGTTAATTCGGTTTAAGATTTTTTAAGTGTCGAATTGGTCCAACCTTAGTAATTATATCGAATTGGACAGATATGTTTGATATATAAAGCAAAGATTATTTTATTTTTGCGCAGATAGTTAATTCGGTTTGAGATTTTTTAAGTATCGAATTGGTCCAACCTTAGTAATTATATCGAATTGGACAGAAATGTTTGATATATAAAACAAAGATTATTTTATTTTTGCGCAGTTAGCTAATTCGGTTTGAGATTTTTTAAGTATCGAATTGGTCCAACCTTAGTAATTATATCGAATTGGACAGAAATGTTTGATATATAAAACAAAGATAATTTTATTTTTGCGCAGATAGTTAATTCGGTTTGAGATTTTTTAAGTATCGAATTGGTCCAACCTTAGTAATTATATCGAATTGGACAGAAATGTTTGTTATATAAAGCAAATATAATTTTATTATAAGATTTTGCGCAGATAATTAATTCGGTTTGAGATTTTTAAAATATCGAATTGGTCCAATTTGTATCGAATATTTCAGAAATTAATGGCTATATATAAGATAATCTTACAGAAGTTTAAGTAGGATTTTGCGAAGTTAGTTAATTCTGTTTGACATTTTAATAATATCGAATTGGTCCAATATTACTAATTTGTATCGAATTGTACAGAAACTGTTTGATATATACATATATATAAAAAGATGATTTTATATTAGCTAAAGTGTGATATTGCGCAGTAAGTTAGTTCTGTTTGAGTTGTTTTAAAATATCGAATTGGTCCAATTTTACTAATTTGTATCGAATTGTACAGAAACTGTTAGGTATATAAAACAAAGATACTCTTACAGAAGAAATTGAAGTATGATTTTGTGAAGATAGTTATTTCTGTTTGCGATTATAAAATATCGAATTGGTCCAATATTACTAATTTGTATCGAATTGTACAAAAACTGTTTGGTACTTAAAACAAAGATAATCTTACAGAAGTTATTGAAGTATGATTTTGTGAAGATGGTTAATTCTGTTTGAGACTATGAAATATCGAATTGGTCCAATATTACTAATTTGTATCGAATTGTACAAAAACTGTTTGATATATGATACAAATATAATCTTACAGAAGTTAAATATGATTTTGCTCAGTTTGTTAATTCTGTTTGAGTTGTTATAAAATATCGAATTGGTCCAACGTTATAAATTTGTGTTAAATTGTATTCAAATCGTTTGTTATATAAATCTAAGGTAATATTACACTTGGTTTATTAAATTTGTTTCGGTTTTAATTTAATATCGAATTGGTTCAGTTTACAGTTTATTTAATGTGTCTGGGCAATTATTATTACATTTATTTGTTTGATAAGTGTAGATCTTAGAATTATTAGGTCAGAGGAATTACGGAAAATTATAGTTGATTAAAAATAATTTGTAATTGTTGGATACTTTAATTACGTGTGTGGGTTATTCATTTATTTCTTAAATTTGTCGAAATAACAAACACGTACTCTTTGCAGGTTAAAGAACTTTAGAAAATTTACTTTTTTTTTTTACTTTTTTGTAAAATTTATATATGTATACTTGATTTTAGTTTAATATAAATAAGTTATAAAATATTTCTATTAAATTCATGAAATTTGTTATGTAATCCTTGGCGTACGTGATTTTTAAATGTAAACAAATCTATTTATATTAATTGTATATTTAATAAGATATCATAATTACAAGTATTGCTAATTGATTTAAAGAAATAGTATTAAAATTTATTTATAAATTAGTTATTAGTAAAAATTTATTTATAATTAAATTAGCGTTTGCATTTCTTGTAAGCTGCCAAAAATTTAAAATCAATTGAATTTAGAAACTGAAATTTATTTATTTAACCTGAACCTTGTTTACGTATCAGTTTCTATAAATTCGATATAACAAGTGTATTTTCACTCTATTGTTGTTATATTCCCAGACAATCAACATTTATTCGGTTTACAAACCGAATACTATCGAAAGTTACCGATTGTTTACATATCAGTGCTGACACAAATGTATTATTGCCCAAAAACTTAAATATAATTAAATATTCGAATAAAATATCGAATTGGTCCACCTTACCATTTTTAATCTGGGTCTGCAATTACTAATTTGTATCGAATTGTACAAAAAACGTTTAGTTAAAGTAAAGATAATTTTACAGAACTATGCTTGAAATGTTATAGAGTATCGAATTGGTCCAATTATTTTAATTTGTATCGAATTGTACAGAAATCGTTTGTTATATAAAAGAAAAGAAGTTTTATAGACGTAAAAATACAATTTTGAGCAGTTAGTTCATTCTGTTTGAGTTTTAATATATCGAATTGGTCCAATTTGTATCGAATTGTACAGAAATCATTTGTTCAAATGAATAGTGGTTTTATAGAAGTAAAAGCACAATTTTGTGCAGTAAGTTTATTCTGTTTGAGTTTTAATAGAATATCGAATTGGTCCAATAATATTAATTTCCATCGAATTGTACAGAAATCGTTTGTTCAAATGAAAAGTAATATTAAAAACGTAAAAATACAATTTTGAGCAGTAAGTTTGGGTTTTAATAAAATATCGAATTGGTCCAATAATTTTAATTTGAGTCGAATTGTACAGAAAACGTTTGTTATATAAATGAAATGTAGTTTTATAGCCGTAAAATACAATTTTGTGCAGTAAGTTAATTCTGTTTGAGTTTAAATAAAATATCGAATTGGTCCAGTATAGCTTATTAATGAACATCAATGTAACTAGCTAAAATATGTGTTATTTAAAGTATTTAATGAGTAAAGTGAATGATTTAAAGTATATTAGGAACTTTAATATTTTATTAATTAATATTGGTAAAAATAGTATCGATTTTTTTTGCTATGGATTCGTTTCTAGAGATTCGCGAGTTAGACAAGCGGTTGTGTGCTCAATAGCGACAACAGCACACGGTGTTCAACTACTGGTGGTTGGTGGAAGTGACCGTGTGATGGCACAAGTGTAGAACCACTGATTTAGTGCCGTTATAGGTGGGAGAAGTGAAAAATGACAGTAGGGGCGACCCGTCAGTAGTGCAGTAGAACAAAACTCTTGTGTGTTGTTATTCATTTTATTTACCAACTCGTGTGTAGACGTATTCCTTGTCGCTGCATTATTAATTCCAAACAACACCAGCCATTGTTGTTTACATTTGCTGTATTTGTAATTGTGTACAATTGTGAAATTTGTGATTTATTTAAGTTTTTATTCATTTTGTTTGTGCTACTGTGAGACTTCGAAGCTATTTTCTTCTATTTCAGGTAATATTAATCATTTCAAAATTTTATACACGTTTTAGGGGCCTTATATTATCAGTATTTTGTTATTACATTGTAATAAAATTCTGTAATAAATCAATTCTACACAGTTTTAATTGCGCTAGTTTTGTTTTGGGCTAAAATATCGAATTGGTCCAATTTGTATCGAATTCTGTATTTATATACGTTTTGGGGTCTCAATATTGGTATTTTATTATTACACTGTAATGTGAGCAGTTTTAAATGTGCCTGTTTTATTTTGGACTAAAATATCGAATTGGTCCAATATTTCTAATTTATTTTATTATTATTATTATTTTTACACTGTAATAAAATAGTTTAATATGAACGCATTAAATAAATAAATTCTACGCCAGTTTTGTTTTAAGTTAAATATCGAATTGGTCCAATATTTCTATTTTGTATCGAATTCTGTTTTTATGTACGTTTTGAGGTCTCAATATTGTTATTTTATTATTACACTGTAATATGAACGCTATTACGTTTTAAATGCGCCTGTTTTGTTTTGGGTTGAAATGTCGAATTGGTCCAATATTTCGATTTTGTATCGAATTATGTATTTATATACGTTTTGGGGTTTCAATATTGGTATTTAATTATTACACTGTAATATCAATTCTACACAGTTTTAAATGCGCCTGTTTTGTTTTTAGCTGAAAGGTCGAATTGGTCCTATATTTCTAATTTGTATCGAATTCTGTTTTTATATACGTTTTAGGGTCTCTATATTCTTATTATTATTATTTTTACACTGTAATAAAATAGTTAAATATGAACGCATTAAATAAATCAATTCTACGCCAGTTTTGTTTGAAGTTAAAATATCGAATTGGTCCAATTTGTATCGAATTTATACTGAAATCGAACTTTACTGAAGTTTTTATGCAAAATTACAACGAATACTTTATAAATATATTAATTTACACTATTATTTAAACAATTTCGTTTAAATTTTCTGTATTGTTGCAATTGCGTAATAAGTTTAATAGTTTTTTAGATAATTTCAAATATATTTAAGTACTCAACAATATTATTGTTATTTTAATAATTATTACACTGTAAAAGAAATTGTATACTTATTTTTATTATAGAATTACAAGGGAACAATTTATAAATATATTAATTTACATTAAAAATTAAATGTTTTTTATACGTTTTGTAATTTTGTATTTAATTTTTAACAGTGTTAGTTTTCGTTTCGTTTTCGTATCGCGCGTTGAATTTTTGGAGACTTTAACGTTCGAACAGAACACTTTTATTTTATTTATAAAAATATACGTAGTCCAGTAAATGAACATGTCCTTTTGTCTAAGCGGTTTTTGTATTGCTATAAAAAATATTTAATGTTGTGATTTTATATATATATATATATATATATATATATATATATATATATATATATATAATTGTTAAAGAAGATTTCAATAATTGGAAAGGGGTGTTCTGCCACCCCTTTCATGGGAAAACTTATATTTGAATATGTATCATCGATAAAAACATTTTGGGCATCATATTTATTCACATATTTTAATGTTAACATTGACATACATATTTTGTTGATAAACAAATATGAACGAAAATTTCCATGGGTTCTAAACAACATAATTATAGCACTCATTCATTTAATCACAATGCACAGGTTTGAGCACATTGGTGACATATCCTTTTTTAATTTATATACTTTAAAATAAATAAGTACATAAATGTAAAATAATATTAAACAATATTTAGACTCGATTCAGTATAGTTTTATTTACACTTTCAGAAACCGTATGTCCCTAAACGTCCCGTAATATTCATGTTACAGACATATTATTGTATTTATTATCGCAATCAGGCGTAGATTGTATTTAGAAATGGTTGAAAATTGATTTATAATTGTTAATAAATGGAATTTTATGAAATTTGTTTTAAATCGCATATTTCCTTTAGGTATTAATGTATATTTAATATATATATATATGTTTATTGTCAACGAAGGGTCTTCCCCCCTTAGCGTAAGCGTGAGAACTTTTCACATTTTATTATCCCAAGAAACCAACTAATACACATGTATAAACTTGTTATCTCACATATATCTATGAATTATTCATAAATTTTCGTAAAATTAGTGCAAAATTTTGGTATAACAAAAGTGAATCATTTTAAATGATGATATTAAATTATCTCTGAATCATTTATACATATTTTAATCTTAATTAAGTTATTAAATCTAATATTACTAATGATAAATATGTGATTTATCATTAATATAATTTGATTTATGTAACAATTATTTTTAATATAGAGCAGTTTATTTGTAATACGCGTTTAAATTATATTTAGTAATGCGTCTGACTAAAGGATTGTTTACAGCGAAAGAATCAGTAATTAAGCTTAGAAATTATGAATAATAATTCCAGTTTGTTGTATGACATACAAAGTTAACGTTCACAGCAATAAAATTTATCATGTATTGTGTTAATTTTGTTGCTGTGAATGCTACCATTGCTTGTCATAATACAAACTAGATTATTATTTGTAATTTTCTAATGTTAATTACTATTTGGTTCGCTGTGAACAATCCTTAACATTATTTTTTCAATTATGTGTATAGTTTAGGAATTAGATGGAATTAAATGAATAATATTTGGAATTAGGTATACAAATTGTAGGAATTAGATTGAATTTATTGGAATTAGATTAAAAATAATTGAAATTTGACTGCGTTGCTGCATTAACACGAGAATGTTTAGGAATTAGATGGGATTTATTGGAATTAGATGAACATAATTGAAATGTGAATGCGTCCGATTAACACGAGAATTGCATCACATTTAGAATTAGGTATACAAGGAATTACATGGAATTTATTGGAATTCAGTGACAATAATTGAAATTTGAATACATCGAATTAACACGAACACTTTTGGAATTGAATGTACATAGGAATTAGATGGAATTGAAATGAGTCCGACGAGAAACGTGTATCATTTTTGGAATTAGATATACTATGTTTAGGAATTTATTGGAATTAGTTGAAAATTCATGGAATTTAATGGAATTAGATGAACATAATTGGAATTAGAATACGTCTGATTAAATGAAACGTATTACTTTTGGAATTAAATCTACAAATTATACGAATTAGTTGAATATAATTGAAATTGGCATTACGATTTTTAGTCTTTTTAAATTCGTTGACGAAATTAACTTTTGGAATTGATTAAAATTGAACTAATTGTATTAATTTCCAAGTTATATAAAATGTATTATTGTTACTATGGAATGCGTTTCTAAGACTGAACAGAGTTTAAACTAATAAGTGATATTTACTCCATAAAAAAAAACAAAAAAAAACATTTATATATTTTATTACGTACATTCTGAAAATCATAAATTATTTTTATATATATTTACAGACACTTATTTAAGCTGTCATGAAACAGTAAATTTATTTTATGTTTACACAAAAAAAAGGCAGGTATAAAACCTATAAACCCGAAAGTCCTTATTTCTTGGAATAACATATATTTTTAGTCACAAAGAATATACATAAATTTAAGTTTAAGTTTTTCTTTTTATTGTTAGTTTAAAGTTTACAATAAGTTTAACGTCATCACTTTTACAACTAAATTTGTAGCCTAAATACAATTGAAATATCTACAAAATAGATTTTAGGGCACTTTAAGTACGATTATTTTAAACTTAAGATATTTAGGCCCTTTTTAAAAAAAATATGATTCAAGAATGACAATTTAAAGTCAACAGGATACCCCACCTAATTACTAATAGTTTAATTATTACTTAAACAATATATAATTAAAGAAAATTTACATAAATGTTTTGTCTTAAAAAAATATATAGCGTTTCCGGTATTAAAAGTTAATTATAAAAGTAAAGGATAATTAAATTACCTTGAATATATATATATATATTTATAACAAGCACCTATGCATCCAGCTCGCCTATTACTTCTCTGCTCACCCTATGCATTCTGTTCTCCTATCAGGAGAGCAGAATGTATATTGTTGGAACATTCTAGAGCTGTCCTAGAACATTCTATAGTCGCCTGATACAAATATATGCGAATTATTTATGGCCTTTTGGTTAACAATTTGAAATAATGTTATAGATATAAAAAGTCTTACAATTTTTTCTAGATTATTTTAATAATAACAATTAATTTTTTAATGCATATTTATTAATAGAAATTCAAAATTATAATATTTAATAATTTTTTATAGCCTTTGGGTTAACAATATGAAAAAATCTTGTAAATATAAAATATCTTAGAATTATTAGTAGAATATTTGGATGTTTTAATTATTTTTATAAGGGCAGTATTAAGTGGGGTTCTAAATTTTGGGCCCCTATAACTCGGGAAGTATACGGGCGATTGAATTTAAACTGTGTACAGATTCAAATGGAATGTTAAATAATATGTGTACCAAATTTGGTGTGAATCGGTCCGGTACCTTCAGAGGAATAGAAAGTACAAATTTATTTTTGGATTAAGGGCATCAGTTTTTGATCTAAGAATGCTACAGACACACAACCGATTGCTTTGCTTCGATATTTGGAAGCGAAAGTACTAAAATGAATAAATTGATTTGTTACTTACCGAAATAAATGTTAGGGAAATGACAGCCTTAACACGCGCTTTCTCTGTTTGTTTTCTATCGAACAAAATTGCTGGTTTTAACCAATAATTGATTATAGACTAATTCAATTGTTTGAAATCTGTTTGAAACAATGCTTCAAGCAAAACATTATTATTTTCTCTTTGAGTTAACAAGCAACATTTTTTGCGCTTGTCAGAATTATAGAAATCACATTTATGTGTGTGTCTGTTATGCGTACATAAAGAACTATTGTGTACGATCGTGTGTCTGTAACATTCTTAATTCGAAAAATACATATCTTATATATAATAAAATTAATCACAAATCATTTAAAATTATAATTAAGAAATTTCGATTATTCAATAATAATTAAAAAGTGTGGACGTATCTGCTCTGAAGGTACCGGGCCGATTTTGATGAAATTTTATATACATATAATATCTACGTCCATGAAGTTCCCCTCGCATTTTAAATGCAATCTGCTGCACAGGTCCGGAGTTATAGAGCCCCAACATTTGGAGCCCTCCTTAATACTGCCCTTAGTCAAATTTGAAAAAATTTAGAATTTTTTACTAAACAATCTAAGATATTTTATATCGACAACTCAAAATTGTGAGCCCAGGGCTATAAAAAAATAATTAAAATTAATAAATATCATATTCATATTATATCGAAGGTACCGGTCCGATTTTAATGAAATTTGATATACATATAATTCAAACGCCCGTGAAGTTCCCCTTGCATTTTAAATTCAATCGCGTGTACAGGTCCGTAGTTATAGGACCCCAAAATTTGGACCCCTCCTTAATACTGCCCTTAGTCAAATTTTAATTTTTTTAGAATTTTTTACTAAACATTCTAAGATAGTTTATATCGATAAAAATTTTCAAATTTGTGAGCCCAGGGGCTATAAAAAAAAAAAAAAATTAATAAATATCATATTCATATTATATCGAAGGTACCGGTCCGATTTTAATGAAATTTGATATACATATAATTCCAACGCCCGTGAAGTTCCCCTCGCATTTTAAATCCAATCGGCTGTACAGGTCCGGAGTTATAGGGCCCCAAAATTTGGAGCCCTCCTTAATACTGCCCTTAGTCAAATTTTACAAATTTTAGAATTTTTTACTAAACATTCTAAGATATTTTATATCGATAAAATTTTTCAAAATTGTGAGCCCAGGGGCTATAAAAAAATAATAAAGATAAATAAAAATCTTTTTTTTTTTAAATATCAAAATGGCTTCAAAAAATTGTAAAACATTTTATATTTATAATGTTTTTTACAGGATATGAACCCAAAGGTTAAAAAAAATAATAATAATAAATTTTGTACTCTTACAATTTCTATCGCTTTTAGTATTGTATTTATTGCGATTTGGCTGTAAGCACTGGGGCTTGAAAATTTGTAATTTTGCAGTAAAATTAATTAAAAATGTACAGGATACGAAATGGTTAAATAATACTTATTTTATTTTCTGTCATACAAATTATTATTAATTACCAAAGCAACGTAAATGAAACGACGAGTTTTATATTTTACTACAGTTTTCTACCTATAAAAATTAATACTTTCATTTTTAATTTTCTACCAATTTTCTTATTTAACCATTAAATATATTTAATTGCGACTATTTTCACTTCATAAATAACAATTTTTCTAATCACACAATTAGTGCCCCCATAAAACGTACTAATTAATTATTTAAATTTGTTATTATTTATATATAATGACATTTATGTCAAATTGATTACGACATATCACTTTGTGCCCAAAGGAAACAAAAACAAGCTTAGGTCCAACGCACCCATGCGTTCTGCTCGCCTGATACGTTTGACACGGTTCATTATTTATTACAAAATTTACTATAAATGTGTCAAACGGCCTTAATGGGATACTAAATGTGGATTAAAAATGTTACAGACACACACGACCGATTGCTTTAGCTTTAAAACTATGTCAGAACGAAATTATAAGGTTCAAACTAACAATCAAATTTCTTTTGGAAACAAAAGAAAAGATAATATTACTTTAATTAATGCAACAAACAAACAAACAAAAAATGTATATATATATGATTTATGTGACAATAGTGTATTGTAAATGACATAAGTTCAAATGCATGTTTAGAATTTTGATTATTGTATTGTTCCCAAAAGACAAAGGTACACGGTGACCCCTCTACATACGCGCGCCTATGGAATTTGCATATATACATCGTTCAACGTACATCACTTTACTTATTACTGCGTAAAAAATAACTAAATAGCAATAATTCTTATTTGTAATTATATGTTAAAATTACAAGAAAATTCTGCTCATCTTAGAACGTTGTTAATAACTTTTTACATTATAATAAACAATGACAGAATTGCAATAGATCTGGTTATCCTTGAACTAAAGTATAAGTATTGAAACACCTGTATTAACTGTTATTAACAAAGAGAAAAAAAAAAAAAAAGCTGCCTTGTAAAGCCCATCTGTTCGTAAAAGGTTATTATTGTTTAATAACACACTTTACTCATTGTGGAGTCTTTCGACATAATCATTCGTTTTACGCGTTCATTATTTCTCAATAACACGTCTTTTTGTCTCAGTACAATTGCCTTAATTATATTTACCACTCCCAATGAACCTGACTCACCTTTAAACTCAATTCGATACTTTACCCAAATCAGCTCAAACCCCAAATACATCTAAAATTGCTCAAAACATCTTGGGATAATTAGTTTAATTTTATTTATCACTCCCAATGAACCTGACTCACCTTTAAACTCAATTCGATACTTTACCCAAATCAGCTCAAACCCCAAATACATCTAAAATTGCTCAAAACATCTTGGGATAATTAGTTTAATTTTATTTATCACTCCCAATGAACCTAACTCACCTTTAAACTCAATTCGATACTTTACCCAAATCAGCCCAAAGCCCAAATACAACTAAAATTGCTCAAAACATCTTCGGATAATTAGTTTAATTTTATTTATCACTCCCAATGAACCTGACTCACCTCTGAACTCAATTCGATACTTTACCCAAATCAGCCCAAACCCCAAATACATCTAAAGTTGCTCAAAACATCTTAACAATGTAACAATCTATCTTGGTACAATTAGTTTAATTTTATTTATAATCCCAGATTACATCTGAGCCCAATTCGTTACTTTACCCAAATCAGCCCAAATACAACTAAAATTGCTCAAAACATCTTAACAATATAACAATCAATCTTGGGATAATTAGTTTAATTTTATGTATCACTCCCAATGAACCTGATTCACCTTTAAACTCAATTCGATACTTTACTCAAATCAGCCCAAACCCCAAATACATCTAAAATTGCTCAAAACATCTTAACAATGTAACAATCAATCTTGGTACAATTAGTTTAATTTTATTTATAATCCCAGATTACATCTGAGCCCAATTCGATACTTTACCCAAATCAGCCCAAATACAACTAAAATTGCTCAAAACATCTTAACAATATAACAATCAATCTTGCGACAATTAGTTTAATTTTATTTATAATCCCAGATTACATCTGAGCCCAATTCGATATAATATCCTCTTAACCTTAATTTATGTTAAATAACCTTCGTTTTTATAAATATTTATCTTTTTTATCTCGGCTCAATTGGCTTATTTCCAAAGAGAACCTGACTCATCTTTAAGCTCAATTCGACATTAGCTCAAACTGATTTAAATTTGTGTTAAATAATAATCGTTTTATAGATATCAGCCAGTTGAATACATATTTTTATCTTTGTATAATTAGCTTAATTTTATTTATCATCTCTGAGCCCAATTCGATACTCTTAACCTTAATGTATGTTAAATAACCTTTATTTTTATAAATATATACATTATTTGTCATTCCATTCGGGTTTATTGGACAAAGTGTCCAATTCGATATTTATTTTTTCTCTCAAAAAGAACTGTTATTTATTACCCCTACAGATAACTAACTTGGTTCATGTTTTATGTGTCAATTCGATACTGTTTCGTAACTACCCAATTCGATATTCTTTGTTCTTTAATGAGAATTTGTACTAATTTAGCTTAAATACTATGAATAATTATGTTTTTGGGTTATTTTTATACGTATCGACAATATAAGTTGCATTGGACCAATTCGATATCAATCGATGATTAAACTAGTGTGTTTAAAATATTATTTTATGTTCTGTTTAAAACTGTATTCGTATTATTAAGTGTATTTTGGTACTTTGGTGCAGTTTGGGTCCAATTCGACATGATGCTCAATTTTAATTCAATCTAGTTTCGCAACAGAATAATCTAGATTGGGTTTTACAACTTCCCGAACAAATTATTTTATCTAATAAAATACGTTAATTAGAGTTTCTTAACCGTAAGCATCTCGTAAAATGTTAATTAACCAAAACATGTACTAACAATTTCGTAAAACAAATAAAACTGTAATTAATGATTGTTTTACTATCGTACAGTAAAATAATTAAACTGTTATTATAGTAAGAAATGTTTATCTCAATCTATAATAGCTAAATATTTAATTTCGTTCTTTTTTTTTAAATTGCAACAATCGTAAAATTTTAATTATATATATTTTTAATTCGTTAATACAAAATGGGAATCATGTAATGTAAAATAAATTGGGCAAAAAATACGCAGTTTCACGCCAAATTTGTCTTGTTATAATGGAGTAATTTCCTTTTATAAAAAAAAAATAAAAACAGGATGCAATTGTTTCTAAAATGCATTGTTGTTTAAAATTGTTAAAACTATTCTTTATAATATAAATAATTGGCTTGTTAAGCTTACAGTCTTTCAGTTACCTAGCGTTACTAAAAGAAGAAGAATACCCAACTGTAATATGGTTGACATGGTAGCCCAAATTATAGAAAATTGCTCAGAAAAATGGGTAACCAATTTGCTCACTAGAATTCGACTTTTTAGTTAAATAATTAGTCAAAAAAAAATTAAATATAATATATTTACTTGAATTTAAAATAATGTATCAGTAATTGGTCCAATTCGATGTTTTATATTTAAATTTAAATAATTCGTCTGGATTTTAAAATAATGTATCGTTTACGATAAAAATATATAGGCATTCTAAGTTAGGCATGGCGAGTGGCTAAGAAATCTGAGTTGGTCCAATTCGATATTCTGTCATTATTTATTTTTTTAAATACGTTTACATTAGTTTAAAATTATTTTGCTTTAAAAGTAAACATGATTTATCGTTTAAGTTCGTTTTAAAATATATAGCGGTCCAGGATGGGCATGGCGAACGAGTAGAGTACTAATAAAACAAAAAACTGTATTGGTCCAATTCGATATTCTATCTGAAGTTATTTAAAAATACTTTTAAAGTAGTTTAAATAATATCGCCGTGTATATAAACATATTTTATTGTTTAATTACTATTTAAAATATATAAACGTCCTAGGATGGGCATGGCGAGTGCGTAAAGTAGTAATTATACCGAAAATTGAATTGGCCCAATTCGATATAATGTCTGAAGTTATTTAAAAATGCTTTTAAATTAGTTTAGATAATATCGCCGTGTATATATACATATTTTATTGTTTAATTACTTTATAAAATATATAAACGTCGTAGGATGACCATGGCGAGTGAGTAAAATAGTAATTAAACAGAAAACTGAATTGGCCCAATTCGATATACTGTCAGAAGTTATTTAAAAATGCTTTTAAATTAGTTTAAATAATATCGCCGTGTATATAAACATATTTTATTGTTTAATTACTTTATAAAATATATAAACGTCGTAGGATGAGCATGGCGAGTGAGTAAAGTAGTAATTAAACAGAAAACTGAATTGGCCCAATTCGATATACTGTCAGAAGTTATTTAAAAATACTTTTAAATTAGTTTAAATAATATCGTCTTGTATATAAACATATTTTATTGTTTATTTACTTATTAAAATATATATACGTCCTAGGATGGGCATGGCGAGTGAGTAAAATAGTAATTAAACAGAATACTGAATTGGCTCAATTCGATATTTTGTCAGAATTTATTTAAAAATACTTTTAAATTAGTTTAAATAATAACGCCGTGTATATAAACATATTTTATCGTTTAATTACTTTATAAGATATATAAACATCGTAGGATGAGCATGGCGAGTGAGTATATATTCAAGTTTAGATATTAAATTGTAGTTAACGCTGGTGGCGTATCGAATTGGTCCGTTACTAATCCGGTTCGAAGGACAGGAAACCGATTGACGAATTATATAAACAATTTTAAATTTAAAAATCTACAGATTATATCCGTATGTTAGTTTTATTAATGAATTAGGTTTATTACAGCTGTAAACAGACAATTATTATAATCAGATTAATATTATTTATTCCTTAAGCGTAATCTTATAGCAATTGACCTAATCTGGATTTCTAGGTTATTGTCACTCTCTATATAAGTGTAATCGGTGCCTACGCGATATAAGTGTACCTACACACACACCTAATCGTTTATACGTTTGGTTTTAAGCCATTTTTTTTTTATTGTCGCAAAATTGACCTCAATTTACCTCTAATCGATTCGGTTTAGAGAAATTTTTCGAAATTTATACTTTCATTGGCATAGAACTTGACATTTACTGCAGGATTTTTACCTTAAATGGGTTTAAAATTTCTTTACATTTTTACCCAAATCACATTGAAGTGAAATATGCTCAATTCGACATTTTTACATTTCTGAACCGATCTAACATATTTGTAGCAATTATCAATAAAGGTTTTTACCGTAAATGGGTAAAAATGTTCATTACAATTATTTATACATTGTTGGACCAATTCGACATTTTTATAATTCCATGTTAAACTTACTTAGTGCATGTATTATATTAATTAAATTTGTATAGAATAGTTTTTAATTCATTTAGATATAATTTTACAATATAAGGACCAATTCGATACGATTACTATCTCCGTCTAAAGTCGACGAAATTACATACTTTATGGACGATTGCACGGTCTGAATTTTCGACATGCAATAGTGCAGAGCGACTCTATATTTAGCAATTACAAATTCCAGCTAATTTACATGCAATACATTCACCCGACTTTACGTAATTAGTTAATTAATTATGCCTTAAGTCACTTAACGAAGTCAATCGTGAATTCACAATTACATCACAATACGAATTGAACAATTTAAACTGTATATCTTTAAATATTTGCAATACTTTTGTTTATATATATCGAACTGTATTAATAACGGACCAATTCGGACCAATTCGATACGAGTTCAGAATAAGCTGCGTGCGGTAAAGTTATGGATTTATCCTTTAGTAGTTGTAGTAGTTGCTGTATTTTGCATATGATATGGGCACATGGTGCCCAAGGGTTAACCTACTATATGTAGATTTAATTATTAATTTAAAAACAAACACAATATGTATTATTTAATACATATAGACAGTAATAATTATTGTAGCAGAACTTAATTATAAATTAACATATAATAGAGTAAAATTAATTTCAATTTCACATAAAGAACTTTCGCAATAATGACATAATGTCAACAA